>ML780259.1:998470-1027045 GCA_009831015.1 Picea engelmannii | reverse complement strand
TTCTTCAATTATTGGAGTACTCTGATCCTATAGATAATATTACTCAATGTATTCTCTGAAACTCCTCCAATTTTCACTCCTTGAATCCTCCCCAAAAAGAGGTTATAGAAAGAATGGTAGACTTTATTCAATTCTGGTCTATTAAGAAGACCCAACTTGTATAGCATGCCCCACACTCAATATTTAACATACGATTATGAAACTATCACACAAGAAACTACACTCCATATTATTTCCAATGGAAGTGGTCCCACTTCATTTGGATTCTGTATGAAGAAGTTATGACTGTTTTACCTGGAACACCGATTTATTGACTAGCTTCAGGACTAGTCACAAACCCTATCTTCCACATAGTGTATCTCCATAATTATAGTGAATCAAGAGCTGAAATTTTTACCAGAGGTACCTTGATATGTCTTCTCAATAACATATCTATTTCACCATATAAATCTTTCTAGAGAAAACATTATAGAAAAAATGGTAAGATGACCTGAAAATAGCATACCTTAAAACACATCACCAAAAGACTTCATCCTCCCCTGAAATCTGGCCTTCTTTTCTTCTTATTTCCTCTAAAATTTGACTTGTATCAAATGAATGTATAATGATGTTAATTTATACCATTTTTGTCACTTCCTTTTAACATTAGGGATGACCTCACACTTTCTTATTTTGTAATTCTTTTCTTTAATTATCTTCAGGGCCTACATGTACTTCCTTCTTCAATTCACTTTGTCATCTTCAAAAATTCATTTCTCCTCAACCATGAGGATCCACGTGGCGTGCCACATAACTGGAAACAACATGATGTATACTATCCATCCATGGGTTTTGTATCTGCATGTGCATTTTCCTTCATGTCCAAATACCTTCATCAATCGTGCAGTCCAAAACCCATGACTAGGGTTGACATCAATGACAACAACCAATCTTCCAACCTATGCAATAAATCATTCAAGAGTTTAGTGAGGAGTGTGTCAGGTGGGCACACCAGAATTGTTCTCAACCTTAGAATGGATAGAGAAAAGTATTCACATAGAGTGTGCAAGGAGTGTGCCTACACTTAGCATAGTGTAAAATCTCAAAGAGGAAAATGTAAGTGCAAGGAGTGTACGAAGTTGACACACTATTAAATTGTTGGTCAAGCTCAAGAGGGAGAGTGTTACAGTGAATGCAGGAAAAAGTTGTAGCCTTTGAAACCCCCCCTAAAATATCCCAATTTTGAAGGGAAGTGAAGTTTCAATAGAGGAGGAGTCTTAATAGTCATTGTATTAGCTCTCAACTTTAGTATGGGATGATAGATCAATCCCAGACAGGGGAGGAGCATGCATGAAAGGAGAACACATCCCAATTGTTGGATATGAGAACAAGGATAAACCATCGTTGGATATAGGTAACGTGCATGATCAATAAACCTTTAATTCCTTAAAACTTCTCTACTTTAACAATTTTTAGGTGTGTGTTGAGGAGGGAGAAAAATCACCCGAAGTCCCAAAGCTTTGAAGTCCTAAATTAGACCCTGGTTGTCGGTTATAATTTCATGTTTCAATAGATCAAACACATTTCGGGAGTGTGTCACTTTGACAAATTTGGGTCATTGTGCAAGCAAGTGGAGAAAAACTTGAATCTTTGAATCTGGAGCATATCATGATCATTGGCATCAGGTGTATGTGGCGACATATCGCATGTTTGGAGACTTTCCACTATAGAGGAATTGGGATGTGAGTTGTTCATGTTTGATAACTCCCAAAGGCCCGAAGAACAAAGTAGATCTCAATTTTCCATTGGTGTGGACACACAGATCGTAGATCCATCCCTTCACGAGTTCACTTGTTGGGCAGTCCGGACGATTTGAGGTGTTGTGTTGTGAAAATATTTGAAACCTGAAATGTGGAGCAATATTAGACTATCGATTGAAGGTAGATGTCAATCGTCCGATTTGCAAGGTTCATATTTCACGCATTCAAAGGTGTTTCAAATTTAGGAAAGGAATACTCCTGAAGCCTAGAGTCCCAAAATCCCTGTGAAGCGTAGATATGGGCATGAAGTTGAGAGAATTAATCCCTGAATTTATTCAACTATTCGTTAATTTAGCATTCAGGAATAATTGTTAGGTGTTTTTGCTAGAACTCCCAAAACCCGGAGCTCCAAAGTGTCACAGTTCCTTCCATTAAAAGGTTTAGCCTACGGTTTTGGCCCAAGGTCATGTGGATTTCTCCACTAAAGTTACAATACCCTATCGAACGTGAATTTGTGCATAGGGAAAAGATAAAAGGCCTATGGTATATGATTTTGAAGGTTCAACATGGTCCTGAGAGCTAATTCAACTCCTTAGTGTTAGAAATCCTAGACTGAGACATCCCACGAGCCCCAGGAGGTGGTAGGGGTTTTCATCAAGTGGTATCAAAGCTTTATTTGTCTGCATATAGCATGTTGAAATGGATACTTAACACTGAGAGGGGGGGGTTGAATCAGTGTCACAAAAATTTGGACAATTTTCCACTTTTCATAAATTAACTGAACAACATATATTTATTTCATTTTATCAACCAATATATATAAAATAATAAATACTTTATTTATTTATTTAACTTTAATGAATAGATAAGATCAATATTTGAATATCATATTCAAACAATTATTAGAGACCCAACTCTCTTTTACAAGACCTAGCTTGTAGTTCTCAGATCCAACTGAGAAATGAGGAATCCAACCCTCATAACAAGTACTAACTTGTTGATCTCAGATCCAACTGAGATGTGAGGAATCCAATCCTCATACAAGACCCAACCTGTAAACAAGCACCAACCTGATAGAATGAACCTTCATTCAATCCATTATATATAAATATATTTACTTCAACAAATTCAGCTACACTTTCTTCTCACCATTCCTTCTTGTTTATATAGATTTCCAACTAGTGTGAATTTAAATCATTGTGTCTTTTGATATTTGAACCATTGTACATTTTCGTTTAAATGATAATATTAATCTTTAAATAATATAATTTTTCTTTTATCCTTTATTCATAATTCTCATGAATTAACTCTCTTTTAATCATGAATGTGTGTCGGTTCTTTTGTCTTCATGAGTTGATCACAGACCTGGATCGACTCATTATATCGTACTCATGCTTCTACTGTGTTGTTAGTTCACCAAAAAATCAATTTTTCTTTTTTATTATCAATTCTCTATATTTTTCTATTGTTAACTCTATGTCGAATTAAATATGTATGAGACACTTCCTTCAAACCATTTACATATGACCATATGTGCAAAACCAAGGGATCATTGATTTAAACGATGCCTCTTCTTTTACCCTTATTTATCTATTCCATACTGCTCTAGGTGGTGACCAAGCGTTAGGCTAAATAAGTGCTTGATCACTTTTCAAGATCAACGGTCACGTTTGAATTGCACGATGAGATGGACGACTGTCATTACTTTGAGACTTCATCCTTCGCAACTTCCATCCTCTTTAAAAATCTCCCGAATAAAAGACACGTGTCCATAATCTTCAATGGTTGAGAATGCTCTCTGAAGTAGATCAACAATTAGCATCACTTCATGGTTTATACTTATTCTATCCTTCCACTATACTTGATCAACGGTCGATAATGCTCCCAAATTAGATCGATGGTTAGATTTTATTTGCACGGTGAATGATTCTCATTCATTTCATAACTTCGAGACTTCGGGCATTTGATGGTGGTGAAACTCTCGAAGTAAAAAACTCCTAGAGTGACGTAACTTGCTGATGTCACTTGTTGACATGGCACTAACTGAGTGGCTTCCACATGTCACTTAGATCCGTGACTTACGCATACCTAAAGTTCCAAATTCACTTTGACACTTGTCATTATCTGATTACACCACGTTTCCTTGCTGACGTAGATCTCCTCATGTGGCACATGTTCTTCTCTTGGATCTAACGGCTGTCCTAACTCCCGAAATGTATCTCAGATCAACGACTGAGAGAGACTTCGAAACTTCGGCCTTCAAGTGAAATCATATGTTTTGAATTCATTTTTCACTGAAGTGGTCAACATCGTAGTTGACCATTATTATGATCCAACGACCATCATGTATTGTCTACATCCTATGGTCCTCATTTAACCCTGAAAATATTAACGCAATCGAATGACTATCAGGAATTTGGGTATTCAGGATCTCAAGCCTTTTTCCTTGCTTATTATATCCTTCTACTTTCCTTGATCCAACGGTCAGGATATTTCCAAAAGTGTTCCTTAGATCAGATGGATTGCGTATACTTCAGTACACTTTGTGGGTTAACCTATCCTTCCACTAAACTTGATCCAATGGTCATGAATTGATCTAATCGTTGACCAGTCCTCCACCAATCCTTCTCTTGTAATCTGACGGTCTAGACTAATTGCAGGATTGGAATTAACGTGTTGTTTAATTCTCCATTCATTCTTTGCAATCAATCCCTTCCCTTGATCTAGCACTTGCATATCCAATGGTCACAACTTGATATGATCGTGTTTCTGTAATGCAATTTTCCTTATGAGCTTTGATCTCTTCATACTGTCTGAAATTTTCATTTTCTGCATATTGTTTGACATTTTCATTCTCTTATAAATGTTATAATGTTGACATCAATGACAATTTCATCAATGATAAATCAACAATTACAATTCATCATAACAACTTATCATCACATCATAATGACATCGACTGTTGACATCAATGACAACATATCAATGACAATATGTCCAACAATGTCCTCCTTTGTCATTGAGGAAAACAAACTAACTTCATACACAAAATCCCTCGGTGATGATGCTTTTATCTATGAAGTTACTCTCCCCCTTTGACATCAATGGAAAAGGGTTTATCCCCTTATGATCAACCTCTGTATGTTTGCATTTGTTGACCAAAATATGAACTTGGGTAACTCCCCCTACATTCATGCTCTTCCTACCATAATTAAATGAATCCCTCTGTAAATATGATCTCTCTTCCTTTGACTACTCCCCCCCTTTGTTTCTGAAAGGGTATCTCTTCCTGAGAAGGTCTCTTCTCCTGTTAATTTTAAAAACTCTTGGCATAATCCTTTGATTTTGTAGAACCCAATTTAAACTTCTTTTTGTATTTTCTTTCTTTGGCTAACAAATTATGACTTCATCAGAATTTGATATTGTCCCATATTCTTCTATAGACACTTCCTTTTCTTGGTCTTGATTTATTTCATATTTAATTTCACATTCTTTATTAGGACCTTCACCCATCATGTTCTTATTATTAATTTCTTCATTTTCAGGTGTAATATCATCTTTCTTGCTTTTTCCTTCATATTTTCTTCTCTGTATCTTTCTATGAGATATTCTACTTTTTGGATCTTCTATTTCTAATTGTTTTTTTGGAGATTTGTCATATCCTTTATTCTTCCAACTTTTATTAGGTTTTGTCACTAACTTGAATGAATTATTCAAATATTGCCTTTTTGTATTCTTGCAGTTTTGGGATTTTTTCCCAAACCTATCACAGTTGTAACATCTCATTGTATGACAAAATTTTGTTGTGTGCCCAACAAAATTACATCTCCAACTTCTAATTGAGTTTTTGGATTTTATTGTATATCCATCCTCTAGTTTCATGCAGTCGAGTGCTTTATGGCCAAAGCTATGACAAGAAAATAAATATCCATTTAAGGTGTTTCCATTCTTGATTTTATCTTGGCTTGAGAAATCTATCATTTTATTTTGTTCTTCCTTTTTACTTCTACATATTCCTTCCCTAACAAAGTTCATGACTTGTAATTTCTTTGTAATTGCACATTTTCCTTTTGAGAAGGATGATCCTTTCGCATGTTTGTAAATGGTGCTCCATTTGTCATTGTCTTCTTTTGTATTGTATCTAAGACCAGTTTTGTCATCATTTGATCTTTGGATCTTCGAAATATTATCTAGTATAGCTGAGCTATTCTGGAAATTAACAATCTTATTTGTCTTTTCATTCATCTGTTTGAGATTGACTATTTCTTACTTTAATATTTGACATAATTCTACCTTTTTAGTCAACTGAATCTTCAAGGCTTCTTCCACTTCTTTAGCATGTTCAAGTTGAGTCTTTAAATTGATGATTATTTCTTCTGGCTCATCCAAGACTTCTTTGCATTTAATATTTTTTTCATATGTCTTCAATTCTTCCATACCTTTTGTTAGATCAAAAACTTTAGTTTTCAATATTTTGATTTCTTCCTTGTATTCTAGTTGAATCATTTTGAGGTTGATGGCTTCTAATTCAAACATTTGGCATGATTCTTCCTTTTTAGTTATTTGGATCTTTTTGGCTTCTTCATTTTCCTTAGCTTATTCAATTTGAATCATTAGATCTGCATTAGTAATTTTATTTATCTTTTTGAAATTGATGATTTCCAATTCCAACATGTGGTAAGAATTTTATTTCCTTGTTAACTGTATCTTTAGGTCTTCTTAACTTTCTTTAATTTCCTCAAGTTGAGTGTTTAGAATTTTAACTAATTCTTCTGATTATTTTAGTGCTTATTTTATTTTACTATCAAGTGTCTTTAATTCTTCCATATCTTCTGTTAGATTAGTAACTTTGGTTTTCAATATTTTGATCTCCTTTTCTTTGTCTTCTAGTTGAATTCTCTGTTCAAACTCTTCATGGTTAGATTGATCTAACTGTTGCAGTAGCATCATATCTTTTTATTAGAGTTTTTCCAAATCTTCTAAAGTGCACATACTTGTGTACTCAAAATGATCAAGAACATCCTTAGTAACTTCAATATATAGACCATTTCCTGGTTCCATATTGATCACTTCAAATGTAGTTATAAAATTAGTTTTAAAATCTAATAGTTTTTCTTTAGTGAATACTGAGGTATTCCTCAATTCCTTGATGAGGTTGTCTTCTTCATTGTTAACTAGGGTTTGCATCAAATCCTGCATTTCATTCTGATTAGAAATCTTTTTCTTTGTATTGTATTCTTCAATTTGATTGGAATTCTGCTTTTCTTTATCTTGATCCTTATTTTGATAAGAATTATCTTCTTCTGAGTTTTGTTCTTTATTATGGAAAAAATCCTCTATATCTAAGTCTTGTTGCTCACTTTGATAGGATTTATCTTCTTCTTGTGTTTCATTATGATAATTTTTTTCTAGTTGAAGCCATAATTCTTTAGCATATTTGTAGTGCTTCATATTTTCTTTGACTTGGTCTGACAATCCATTCTGAATTGCTTTCAAGGCTACTGAATTGTTTCTCTATGCTTCCTTTGCAGATTTTTTTTTTCTCTTTGAATTAGTTAAGTTTCAAGGCTTACTTACTACTGAATCCCAAACTCCAGGCCCTCTTGACAATTTTTATGAATCCCAAACTCCAGAATCTTTTCCATCAAATAAGGGAGCTTATTTTATGGAGATAACATTTTTTCCACCCATTTCTTCTAAATCTACCTTTAGTGTTTAAACTTTGATGAAGGAACCTTTATCTGATACCAATTGTTGAAATGGATACTTGACACTAAGAGGGGGGGGGGTGTGAATCAGTGTCACAAAACTTTGGAAAATTTTCCACTTTTCATAAATTAACTGAACAACATATATTTATTTCATTTTCTCCACCAATATATATGAACTAATATATACTTTATTTATTTATTTATATATTTATTTATTTAAATTGAATGAATACATAAGATTAATCTTTGAATATCATCTTCAAAAACTTATGAGAGACCTAACTCTATGTTACAAGACCCAACTTGTAGTTCTCAAATCCAACTGAGAAATGAGGAATCCAACCCTTATAACAAGTCCCAGCTTGTTGATCCTAGCTCCAACTGAGATGTGAGGAATCCAATCCTCATACAAGAACCATCTTGTAAACATGCACTGACCTGATAGAATGAAACTTCATTCAATCCATTATATATAAATATATATACTTCAACAAATTCAACTACACTTTCTTCTCACCATTCCTTCTTATTTTTATAGTTTTCCAACTTGTGTGAATTTGAATCATTGTGTATTTTGATATTTGAACCATTGTACCTTTTCATTTAAATGATAATATTAATCTTTAAATAATATCATTTTTCTTTTATCCTTTATTCATAATGCTCATGAATTAAATCTATTTTAATCATGACTGTGTGTTGGTTCTTTTGTCTTCATGAGTTAATCACAGACCTAGATAGACTCATTATATCGTACTCATGCTTCTGTTGTGTTCTCAGTTCACAAACATATCATATTTGATTTTTTATCAATTCTCTATATTGTTCTAGTGTTAACTCTTTGTCAAATTAAATATGTATTAGGTGTTTCCTTCAAACCATTTACATATGACCATATGTGAAAAACCACGGGCTCATTCATTTAAGCACTACCACTTCTTTTACCCTTATTTCTCTATTCCTTACGACCGCGGGTGGTGACCAAGCGCTAGGCTAAATAAGTGCTTGATCACTTGTCAATATCAATGGTCACATTTTAATCGCACGATGGGATGGACGACTGTCATTACTTCGAGAATTTTTCCTTCGCGACTTCCAGCCTCTTTACAAATCTCCTGAATAAAAGACGTGTGTCCATAATCTTCAACGGTTAAGAACTCTCTCTGAAGTAGATCAACGGTTAGCGTCACTTCATGGTTTACGCTTATTCTATCCTTCCACTTTACTTAATCAATGGTTAATAACACTCCCGAATTAGATCGATGGTTAGATTTTATTTGCATGATGAACAGTTCTTGTTCATTTTAGAACTTCAGGACTTCGATAATTTGTTGGTGGTGAAACTCTCAAATTAAAAAATCCCAGAGTGACATAACTTGGTGACGTCACTTGTTGACGTGGAACTGACTGAGTGGCTGCCACATGTCACTTATATTCATGACTTATGCATACTTGAAGTTCCAACTGCACTTTGACACTTGTAATCATCTAATTACGCCATGTGTCCTTGCTGATGTATGTGATAACCCTAAATTGTACCATACATGCATACCTGGCATCGAGCCGTCTTACTTGCTATTTTTTCCAAGCCATCACTAAGCAACTCTACTTAAAAACACTATTTTTGAAGATGTATGCACTCTTCACCACTAATTCCAGCATACACATGCTTTTTGCACCACCACATCTCGTGTACGTACACTAGCTGCACCATTACAACCCACATATACTCACAAATGTTGCAAAAATTAAAAAGTGGAATTCATTGAAATTATGGGCTATTGGGTAGTTTTCCAACTTTCCCACTGCCTATAGCCCGTCACCCAACCGAATAGCCATCATTTTGTCATATAAAAGGAGTTGTTGGGGTCTCATTCCAAAGCTAAGCATAAGAACAGTGAAACTCTGCCCATTTCACATCCCCTCTTTCCAAAAGAATTTGCAGCCACCTTGTGAGATTTGTACTAGAATTTCCCATTCTTTCCTTTTTCCTCCATTATAAGCCTATTCCATTCCCTAGAGAGAGTGTGAGAGGAAAAAGATATGTGGAAGTGCAGTTCAAGCTTGTTGAAGAGGAGCCTGGACCCGGTTCGAGGAGCATTCGTTGATCTCATTATAAGTAAAATTTTTGATATCAATAAAATGAATACTTTTTCTATCCCACAACATGATGTGTTCAATATTTATATTTGGTTTATGTTTTATTATGACATCTAACCCACTAATTCATGTATAATATGCATGCTGATATTTACTTGTTTGTCTTTTTGTGAATCCATTTCATCCTTGGTGGGAGACTTGTAGTCAGTGGAGAAATTGAACGCAAAAGGATTGACATCGGACGCAGAGTTTTAGGTAGAGTTACCCGATATTTTTACTTTCTATTTTATGCATGAATGTGCGGTATATTTGGGGTAGTTACAAAAAGTAGGAGACTTTTTTATGTAGGAGCATAGCTTCACCCCAACAACATGCTAGCTAGCCAACACATCAAAGAATGCATTCAAAGAGAAGAGAGGCACCAACCCTCTCAATTTCAAATTTCAAATTGAAATTAAATGAATTAAATGATTGTAAGGATGGTAGAGCCAAGCCATGCTTTTGTGTAGGCTGTAGATAGAGTCACCTTTAATGGTTGACAGGATGAGATCTAGATCCGATCCGGACTAGAAAACCATTGGATGTAATTCAATGTAAATTAATGAGAGTAGGTATATTGGAGGGAGTACCTCGAGGAGCCCCTCTTTTGTAAAAATATATTTTTGTATCTAGATAGAGTTAGTTCTGCATGAGTTAGGAAGAAGCAAGAAGATATGTAGATTAGAGAGGAAAAGAGAGGATTCGATACTCTGTTGCAGTCTGAGCTTTTGTAACCTTTGTACAGGCATTCTGAATTTAATACAAACAAAGAAGTTTTTCTTGCATATGATTTTGTGTGCTTATGTGTCTTTTGTAAATGCTATATGTGTGTTCATTTGTATGTTGTATATGTATGTTAGCCTCCATCTGCAGGGATAGATAGATTTTCCTATCTGTGGATTTTTTTTATTTCAATATGGGTTCTTTGTGGTCTCATGCAAGGGGTTGCATGATAGAGTGTTGAGGACTCTGTATGCCAGTGAAAAGAGTGCACATCTGAGTTCTGTGGAATTCAGGAAAAGACGTGCCAAGAGCGCACACCAGAGGAATAATTAACTCAAGGGAGAAGCCTCAAGGTTATTGAATACCTTGGAGGTAAGATTGTGCAGACGAAGGCATAGAGAGGATACAAAATTACTGAAGATTCTATAAATCTTTGTCAGGTGGGCATCGAGCAAGTGGAAAGATTGCATGAGAAGGACTCTGTTTTGAGTTCGGGGATAAGAGAAGTGTCTAGGAGAAGACACTTACAAAGTTTTTGAACATTCTGTAGACTCAACAAGGTGTGCTTGAGAAGAAGTTTCCAGGAGGGCACTTATATCCTTTCAAGGAGTGAAAGGAGATAGAGTTTTTGAATACTCTGGAGGAAGACTTGTGCAAGGAGTGCACTAGGCAAACACTCAGACAAATTTTTGAGAGATAGCCATCTGGAGGCTAGTCGAAGCATAAGGAGAAGGTGCAGAGTAAACTTGTTTCAAGTTCCAAATATTAGGAAGAATAGTGCCTTTGCGCACAAAGTTCCAACAGAGAGGAACAGAAGGTCGATACACTTCGAAGTCCAAGCCTCAGACAAATCTCAGGAGGACAAGTACAAATGGCGTTGGATCGACATCGGGAGAGAATATCTGGACCATTGAATCCACGTCCAGACATAGGAGGAACATGCACAGGGAAGATCATATCTGGGTTGTAATATACCAGATATAAAAAGTATGCAGAACATAAACAAAGTGATAGAAATGGCATAATAACAACAATATAACAAGAATAATCACCACAATAACATTGAAATGATATGAGAATAACAACAGAAATAACACTTTGTTTTTGAGATCAATGTTCATGAGCCTCTTTGAGGGGGAAACTTCTAGTTGAGTAGAGCTCTATTACAATAATCTCCAAGCTAGGGTTCTCATACCCTCGACTCCTATTTATACTAAATGTGTCTAGCAAAAGAAGCATCTAGAGGAAGATCCTTCTAGAAGCAAAAGCTTTTATTAGGTCTTCTTACATTTGACTTGTTCTATTTTATTGCAAGGCCTTATTAATATTTACCTTTATTACATACAAATATATTGTTCTACCTATGTGCGGGTTAGGACCCTAACATGTCCTCCCCCATAAAAACAGCCTTGTCCTCAAGGTTGGAGATGTGGAAATTGTTGCAGAATGGTAGTTGGTTCCCAAGTGGCATCTGTTGGAGTTGTATATTTCCACTGGATTAACACTTCCTTGATGGTTCTATGATGCAGGTGAATCTCATGCTGGTCCAAAACTTCTTGTGGCTATAGCCAAATGGATCCTTCTTTGGCTAACTCGGGAAGGTTGGTTTGAATTTGGCACTTATTTCGAATCACCTTCTTTAAGCAGGAAACATGAAAAACAAGATGTAGCTTCGAATGACTAGGAAAAGCTAATTGATAGGACACCTATCCCACATGATTGAGAACTATATAAGGACCATAAAATTTGGGTGCTAGCTTCTGACAATGCTTAGCCTTGAGGGAATTCTACGTGTAAGGTTGTAGGAAAAGAAACACCTGATCCCCTTCTTCAAATTGACGTTCATAGCGACCTTGATCTGCTTGTTGATTCATGTGATTTTGTGCCATGACCAAATTCTCTTTGAGGGTATGAAGAATAGCCTCTCGAAATGTAAGTGTTTGGTCAACTTCCTGGACCTTCAAGACACCCGGTAAGTATGAGATAATTGAAGGTGGCTTCTATCCATATACCACTTCAAAAGGATTCATGTGTGTAGCTATATGGTAAGAAGTATTGTACCACCATTGAGCCCATTGATTTTTCTTTTCCGAGGCAAAACACCTCAAATATGTTTCCAAACACTGGTTGAAAACTTCTATTTGATCATCAATCTGGGGATGATAACATGTACTGAGATGCAATTGGGTGCCTTATAGCTTGAACAGTTCTTGCCAAAAATTGCTTGTGAATGTGGGGTCGTGATAAAAAACAATAGAGTGCGGCATGCCATGGAGCTTGAAGACCTGATCCATGAAAATTTGAGCCACCGTGGATGCTGTAAATGGGTGTTGAAGAGTGAAAAAATGAACATACTTGGAAAGGTGATCAACAACCACCATGATGACTGATTTATTTGTCGATTTGGGAAATCCTGTAATAAAATCCATAGAGATGTCCTTCCAAATAGCAGGTGGAATCGGGAACGGTTGTAGTGTGCTCGTATATTTGACTGTTTCTCCCTTGTTTCATTGACACACATCACATTCGGCCACAAAATTAAAAATGTCCTATTTCATACCATCCCCCAAAAAAGAACGTTTGAACCTGTCATAGTTTTTGGTGAACCCAGAGTGCCCCTTTGTCGGTGTATCATGAAACTCAAAAAGTACCATGGATTTAAGATTTGATTGTTTACTTAAATACAAATGACCTTTGTATCTAATCTCATCATGGAGCCAAGAGTACCCCGGGGGATCTAGAACATTGGACTACAATTGTTGGATCATCTGCGAACTTTTGGGATCTTGTAGCCATTCCTGGAGAACATCTTGGAGCCAATCGGGTACAATGAAGGAAAGAGAAAAAATGGACCATTCATCTTCATATTTGCGGGAAAGTGCATCTGCAACCACATTTTCTTTTCCTTTCTTGTAAATGATCTCATAATCATATCCAAATAGCTTAGTTACCCATTTCTATTTCTTCGGGGAGGAAATGTTCCAAAAAATACTTGAGGCTTTGATGGTTTGTCTTAATTTGGAAGTGTTTCCCCAATAGATAAGGGTGCCACAAATCAACAACATGTAGGATAACCAACATTTCCTTTTCATAGATAGATTTGCCCAGATTTCATTCAGATAGTTGCTTGCTGGTAAAGGCCAAAGGATGACCCTCTTGCATAAGGACAACACCAATTCCTTTCCCTGAAGCATCACATTCCAAGACAAAGTTTTTTGTGAAATCAGGAAGGGCCAGGACTGGAGTGGTGCACATGGACATCTTCAAGGTTTGAAAATCTTGAGCAGTAGCTAGAGTCCAAGTGAAAGAGTTATTTTTTAGGAGAGCCGTGAGAGGTGTTGCAATCTTTACGTAATTCTTCACAAACTTGCGATAATATCCTGTTAAGCCTAGAAATCCACGCAAGATTTTGAGAGTCTTTGGGTGAGTCCAGTCTTGCATAGCTTAAATCGTTTTAGGATCCACCCTGATGCCATCCTTTCCAATCGGATGACCCAAGTACTCTACTTTTGAGGCACCAAAAGCACATTTAGACTATTTCAGGAAACGTTCGTGCTGAGAGAGTAGATGGAGAAATCGATCCACATGAGAAAGATGTTATGTCTAGGTATTGCTATAGATGAGGATATCATCAAAGAAAACTAAGACAAAATGACAGAGAAAAGGATGGAGGACTTGATGCATGAGGATTTGGAAGGTGGAGGGGGCATTACACAAGCCGAAGGGCATGACCAAAAACTCATAGTGGCCCTCATGATTTCTAAAGGAAGTCTTGGAAATGTTTGCCTCTTTCATACGTATCTGGTGGTATCTCGAGCGAAGATCAAGTTTAGTAAAGAATTGGGCGCCACTCAGTTCATCCAGGAGGTCATCAATGACAGGAATGGGAAATTTGTCTTTAAGGGTAAGTTTGTTGAGGGCACAAAAGTCAAGACACATTCACGAAGAACCTTCTTTGTTCAGGACCATGACCACAAGAGAAGAGTAGGGGCTCGCACTAGGATGGATAACGTCTGAATTAAGGAGTTCCTGGACCATTTTCTCAATTTCATTTTTTTGGGAAAAGGGGTGACGATGTGGACAGATATTGGGAGGAAGGATTCTAGGTACAAGGGGAATGGAATGATCATGAAAACCACATGAAGGAGGGAGTCCCCGGGGAGTGGAAAAGACCACTTGATGTTTAGAAAGGATGGCTTGGAGGTATTGTGGCACCGAGGGTGTTTTTGTTGCTTGGATGGCATGGAGTTGAGAAATAACACCAGAATGACCCTTTTTGAGCATCTTTTCCATGCGATGGGAACTAATGATCTCAGGTGACCCGACGGTGATTCCTTGGAAGTTATATTGGTGACCTTCCTGGTCAAATTGCATGGTTAATTCCTTAAAATCCATGAGAATGGGACCCAAATTCCTTATCCAGTCTGCACCCAACACAATGTCACAACTGCCAATGTCTATAGCAAACAGATGGCATTTTAGGTGGTATTCACCAATTTGGAGACACAAATTTTCACAATTCCCTCCACATTTCATGGAGCCACCATTGGCAATCATGATTTGGAAATTATTGATGACATGGATGTAGCAATGAGTTTCTTGGGCAATGCGGCGATGAATAAAATTATGGGTGCTTCCACTATAAACTAGAATGACGACCTTTTGATGCTTGATGTACCAATTAGCTTGAAGGTTTGGGGAGCGGAGAAGCCAGTGAGAGCATTGAGGTAAATGAACGGTTCTACTTCAGGAGGGTCTGAGCCTCATAAGGGGATTTTCAATATACTCTTATGAAATATCCTCAGAGATGGCCATAAACATCTTTTGTTCCTTAAACTTTTGGCCTAGAAAATATTTGTCATCACAATTATAACAAAGTCCTTTGAGTTGGCATTCAACCATATCAGCTGTGGTCAATTTTTGGATCTTTAGTGGAGTGGAGGGAGTAGTGGGATTTACTGGTTTAGGGTGAGGGATAAAGGAGGGTTTCCAGTTTTGAGGAGATACAACTTGTTGTGCTTCTTTAGCTCTTTTAGTATACTCCACCCAACTCTGAAGCCGAGCCATGAGGGCATGGGCCCGAAGCTCATCCTTGAGGCCATTGATAAAACATTCTCGGAAAAAGGCTTCAGACATGCCCTCTGTCCAAAAATCCAGGCGCTCAAAGGAAACTATAAAGTCTTCCACTATTCCCGATTCTTTCAACTTTGTCAAAAGACCCAAATGGTTGGTGTCAGTGACAAAGCGTTCATAAATCTCTATCACAAAGTGTGTCCAAGCAATATACCCTTGATGAGAAGTTTTTCTCCATTGCCACCATTTCCAACGTTCTTGATCTAGATGGAGAACACCATATCAAAGTTTGGCCAAGTCATCTATAATTCCATATAAAGAGAAATAATGTTCCATTTGGGTTACCCAACCGGTGGGGTCCGAGTCGTCAATTTTGGTCACATCCACCCGCAGAAGGCATAGGTCATGTTGAAAGTGATGGTTCTAAAAGTTATGGGAATGAGGGGAATGGTCACCTTCAGTGTGTGGAGGTGAGGAAGAGGAAGGGTTATCTATAGGGATATGCAATTTGGTGCAGAGTGCCGAAAAGACAGATTCAAGTTGGGTGGTGAGGTCTTCTTTGATTTCCTCCATTGAGGACTGCATGGTTGTATTGATGGCGACAACATTGGCACTAAGTTGTTTTACTTCTTGTTGGGTCTCGATGAGACCAGATTGCAAGGTGTTGAAATGAGCTTCCAAGTCTTGGCTACAGGTATGGGCCATGAGGACGGGGGAACTGAAAAGGGGGTGCAGGGTCAAAATTTTTACCAAAAAATGATATGGATGAAATTGATAAGGGATAAGATATGAATCCAATGGAATAGGTCTCAAATAATGGTGAAAAAAATTCCAGACTTGTTTTATTTTTATTTTTTTAACACTTGGGGAGTTATACTCCAGTTTGAAGAATACTGCAGAGAGGAAATGCCCAAATGATTAACCAGAAAGAAATGTGTATTTACTTGGAGACCCAAACACAATTGCACGATAATAGATCTTGTCTGTTTTAATTTGTTTATGTTTTGGTCCCCAAGGGTTAGATATTCAAGGGTTCTAAAAACAAGGGTTTGTCATGTGCTATAGCTCTCTGATATACGTGTGGGGTCCAAAAATAGTACTCGAACCAATATCTTAAGGAAATAACTAAGGAGGATAGACCATACCCTTAACTGTACTACCCGACTACCCGGGTACTAGAGAGTATCTGTCCGAGTGTTTTTCTCGGTGGCACCATAGCACTCAGGTGACCGATCGATTTATCTAAAGAGGGCTTCAGGAAATCTAGGCTGATCCGTACACAGGTTTTGTCTTATGTGATACCACTCGAAGGGGTACCAACATGGGTTACAAGGGTGGCCAACATATGTGCGCTTAAGAACCACTTGTATTTCATGCGTGTATGAATCCCTCAACCATGGGTTTATGCATGTAACGATAGATATATGTGGATTAAAGACATCGGAATACATCTCTACCCTGAAAAAAAATTTACCCACAATTTCTGCCAAGAAAGTGCTCTGATACCACTTGTAATATACCAGATATAAAAAGTATGCAGAACAGAAATAAAATTCTAGAAATGGCATAATAACAACAATATAACCAGAATAATCACCACAATAACACTGAAATGATATGAGAATAACAACAGAAATAACACTTTGATTCCAAGAGAAATGTTCACGGGCCTCTTCGAGGGGGAAACCTCCAGTCAAGTAGATATCTATTACAATAATCTCCAAGATAGGGTTCTCATACCCTCGACTCCTATTTATACTAAATGTGTCTATCAAAAGAAGCAACTAAAGGAAGATCCTTCTAGAAACGGAAGCTTCTATTAGGTCTTCTTACATTCAACTTGTTCTATTTTATTGCAAGACCTTATTAATATTGACCTTTATTACATCTGAATATATTGTTCTACCTATGTGCGGGTTAGGAACCTAACATGGGCTGCCGGATCTGAGCACAGAGGACCAACAGTCATTGGATCCAGAGGAAAGCATGTGAGACTTAATCCTTGCGTGTACATGGGGATAGACTTTGTGAAGTCGTGAAGTATTGAAAGCATCAAAATCGTCCATCGTCGGAGGATAGGTAGTGAAGATCCAGAAGCCATCGAGGTTTCAGACTTTGGGAGGTTAAGCATGGTGAAGAGTGAGAACTCGCAATAGCAAAACTTTTGACAGTATCTGGACCATTGGATTGGGGGATTTGTGGACCTTTGATCTAACACCCTGGAATATCGACATTTTGGGAGTTGGATAACAAAGGTGAATCGCATCGAGAATCCCCAATATGCAAAATCCTGACGCGCTCGAAGGTTAGGCCCTAGGTCGCAATCGAGGGTCACATTAGTAGAAATTAGGGGAGGAGCTAAGGATCCGCTAGCCCTTGTATGGGTTTTGAGACTTGGAAGAGAGGGGTTCTTTGCATTGGAATCCATGAAATCGTGAAACGCAATGTGCCCTTGGTGGGATAAGCTAGTGGTCATGGTAGTGGTCGCACGGGAAGGATCTCGTGCTCAGTGCTTGTTCGCAGAGGGTGGAGTTCAAAAGGACGGGTAGATTTGTTTAAGGTTCTAGTAGGGAACTACTGAGCTACTTCAACTCGGGGAGTTTGGAGAACGATCCTTGACTGGGAGGTCCATGGACCCTATCGAGGCAGAGGTAGGGGGGTCTGCATCACTTTTAGACGGTTAGATCTGCCTACATATTGAACCCCAATGTAGTCCATAGGGGGGTTTTCCCGCTATACCAATTTAGAAATCCTCATTTGGAACATGTTCTTCTCCTGGATCTAACGGTTGTCCAAACTCCTGAAATGTATCGTAGATTGACGGTTGAGAGTGACTTCAGAACTTCAACCTTCAGGTGAACTCATATGTTTTGAATCATTTTTCATCGAAGTGGATAGAACTGAAGTTGACCATTATTCTGATCCAACAACCATCATGTATTTTCCAGATTCGATGGTCCTCATTTAACTCGAAAAATATTAACTCAATCCAATGGCTATAATGAATTTGGGTATTCAGGATCTCAAGCCTTTTTCCTTTCTTATCCTGTCCTTCTACTTTCCTTGATCCAACAATCGAGATATTTTCCAAAGTGTTCCTTAGATCAGACGATTTGCATCTACTTCAGGACACTTTTTGGCTTACCCTATCCTTCCACTAAACTTGATCCAACTGTCATGATTTGATATGATCATTGACCAGTCCTCCAACGGTCCTTCTCTTGTAGTCTCATGGTATATACTAATTGAGATATTGGAATTAACGCGTTATTTAATTCTACCTTCACACTCTCCAATCAATGCCTTCCCTTGATCTGGCTCTTGTGTATCCAACGATCACAACTTGATCTGATCGTGTTTCTTCAATGTGCTTTTCCTTATAATATTTTATCTCTGCATAATGTCTGACATTTTCATTCTCTGCATATTCTTTGACATTTTCATTCTCTTCTAATTGTTATACTGTTGACATCAATGACAAATTCATCAATGATAACTCAACAATGACAATTCATCATAACAACTTATCATCACATCACAATGACATCGATTGTTGACATCAATAAAAACATATCAAGGACAATATGTCCAACATAGCAGGCAAGGGAAAATATTTTTTCTAATACCATCATATGGTATCGGAGAGAGATTATGTTTGTAGGTGTGCAAGAGACAAAAGACTTTCTAGGAGGGCATGGAAAAATATAAAATGGCCATTGAATCCATAGACAAGGTCCGAGAGGAGACCGCAAGAACATGAGAAAAGAGGAGATGGATAAAGAGCTTAATGAGACCACATAGGAGCTCAACATATTAACATTGCAATGGCATAAAATGTAGTAAGGAAGCTGGGGGTATGAGTGGCCCATGAAGAGGAAGGTAAGGTGTCCTATTCAATAGTTGATTTCCAAGGAGTAGAAAAAGATACTAAGGAGGTGGTTGAGGAAAGTGGAAAACCTCAGTGACACAGAGGAGGAGATGGTTTACATATGTGAACTATAAATTGGAGAGAGCCTTGGTGATGAGGAAGAGAGATGAGTTGAAGATCTCGCATATTTCTAGGAGGGAAATGAGAAGAGATCGGTTGAAGATCTCGTAGTCTGGCAGGAGGGAAAAAAATACAATTCAGGTTGCCAGGTGGGAAAGGAGGAAGAGGTGAGACTGTCTGGGAGTCTCATGGACTCAGAGAACAGTTCAGATCAACAAGGAGTGCTGAAAAAATAAAAAGAGGAAGAGGTATGAGAGAAGCCTCATCAACATGAAGATTCATGTGGGATTGCATACCATGTGAATGAAGATGATGAGAAATTAAATACTTCAACTATCGAGGAGGAAGATCATAGGTACATTATGATCATTGGGGGAATCAACATATTCCTACCAAGTAGCCTAGTATAGGCCAGTGCATGTGTTTCACATGAGGAAGTGATGCAAAAGGCATCTAGAGAAGAGGTGATGGGGACAATTTTTTTTTTAAATTAACAATGCATGTGTAATAGGTGCAGGAGAATAAAGACAACAAACATGGACTATCATGGAGGAGGAAAAGGGGAAGACATTTAATCCTACCCAAGAAAAATAAATGAGAGAATAAGAAGAGGAGAATTAAGATAAAATGATCACTCAGTGGGAGAAAGAGTTGAATATGCTAGAGAATTGGTTAAGAAATCGTGAGACAAAGGAAGACTGTCAGAAAGATGCAGTCATGAAGAGTGGAAAATAATTCAATCCTAAGGAGCAGCTGGATGAATTTGAATTTATGCCAACACAAGGAGATGATAGAAGAGAAGAGGAACTAGAAAAAATAAAGATGTTAGGGGATATGGTTCAGAAACAACTTCGTAATGTTTTTGCAGAATTGGATTCTGCAGTGGAGTGGCAAGCTTATGTCACAGGAGATGAAGTCAACATGGAAGATGATAATTGATATTTCCTTTGATCTTTATGAAGAGAAGGAGATGAAATAATAGAGAAGATTGCAAGAGAGGATCCAACCCATGAATAAGATGGACATGGAGATAGAGGAAATAAGGAGGTTGGTGTTGGAGTCAGCAAAGAAGACAATCGAAAGAAGGTGGAGACCAAGAAGAGAGCCTGCAGCTGCAAAAACATCAACAAGGTAGAGGAGCAGGTTGTTGGAAGATTGGTTGTTGTCATTGATTTCAACCTTAGCCATTGGCTCTTGGACCCCACATTTGATTGAAGTAGATAGACATGAAGGAAATTACATATGCATATACAACACCCATGGATGGATAGTATAAGTCATTCCTATTTTGGTGGTATGTGGCACGTCACATGGATCCTCATGATTGAGGAGAAATGAATTTTTGAAGATGACAATGTGAATTGATGAAGAAACTACATGTCATCCCTAATGTTAAAAGGAAGTGAAATAAAGGGTATAAATAAATCTCATTATACAATCATTTTAAACACACAAGTTTATTAATGAACAAGGATATATAAGTCTTATTTCTGAAGAAATCTGAAGTAAAGAAGGTATAATTTCAAGGGAGGATGAAGTCTTTTGGTGATGTGTTTGAAGATATGTTATTTGCAGGTCATCCTGCCATTTTTTCTATAACGTTTTTTCTATAACGGTTCATATGGTGAAATTCAGAGGCTATTATGAAGACATATCTAGGTACCTGTGCTAAAATTTCATCTCTTTATTTGCTATAATTTTGGAGATACATTCTGTTGAACATAGGGTTTTTGACTAGTCATGAAGCTAGTCATAAACAAGTGTTCTGGGTAAAACAATCATAACATCTTCATAGAGAATCCAAATGAAGTGAGACCAATTGCATTGGAAATAGTATGGGCTTTAGTTTCCTTTGTATTAATTTCATATTTTGATGTTAAATATCAAGCATGAGGCATTTTGTACAAGTTTTCTCTCCTGAATAAACCAGAATTGAATAAGGTCTACCATTTTCTCTATAACTCCTTTTCCGGGAGGATTCAAGGAGTGCAACTTGGAGGAGTTTTAGAGAATACATTGAGTAATATTATCTATAGAATCAGAGTATTCCAAGAAGTGAATAATTTTAGAAGTTGAATAATTCTCAGGAAGCATTATCAGGTTCTATGTGATGGTTGGTTGATGGTGATAATTTAATGTAAAGTTTTATTATCTCTCATATATTCTTGGGTGGAAGGAAGGGGAAAGGATGGAGAGGTCAACCTTCTCTTGATATTGGAGGATTGTATCTTCCTTTTGGAGTTTTATCCCTCCCTTTATATTTGGAAGCTATAGCTACCTTTTCCAGTCATTACTTCCCTTGAACAATAATTACTGATTATTTCTCATGTATTGTGCCTGGTGTATTATGGTGTATTTGTGTAAATCTTATACTATTGTTCATTGGATATAATTGAATATATAATATGGTTGAAGTATAAGTTGAAAATAATTTTAAATTATACTTGATACTGATTCACCCCTCCCCCTCAGTGTCAACAATTGGTTTCAGAGCAGGTTACCTTCAAAACAATTTAACCACTAGAAGGAAAATCCTGAGAAGAGACGGATGACCATGAGAACATTTCAAATGGGATTCACCAATTTGATGGAATCAATTATGCATATTGGAGTGATAGATTGAAAATTTATCTAACATCTTTGGGAGTAAACATTTGGTACTCAGTTGTAAATGGCTATGTAATCCCAAATAATGCTCCAACCGATCCAAATGAGAAGAATCTTATGAGTTGTAATTAAAACTCCATCCATGTTATTCTAGGAGAATTGGCACCAACCATTGCTAGCAAAGTGATGGGCTTCAGCACTTCTAAAGAGGTATGGGACAAACTCAGGAGTATCTATGAAGGTGATCCGAAAGTTAAGAAGGTCAAGGTTCAATGACATAGAGAAGAATTTGAAAATTTGAAGATGGATGAAAAGGAAGATATTGCAACCTATTTTCTTAGAGTTGATGAAGTTGTTAATTATATCATAGGATTAGGTAAAGATCTCAATGAATCCTTGGTTGTAGAAAAATTGTTTATATCACTTCTCTTGAAGTATGATTCTAAGGTATCTTCCATTGAAGAAACTATGGACTTGACCAAAATGAAAATGGATGAATTACATGGGTCTCTTATAGCATATGAAATGAGAACAGGTACATAAAGTGACCATCCAAACAATGAAGAATCATTTAAAGCCATAAATAAGAAAAAAGACAAGGATAATGACCTTGACTAAGAAATAGCAAATTTCGTAAGATGGGTCTAGAAGGGAACTGGAAGATACAAAGGTAAGTCTCCTCTCAAATACTTTAACTGTGGTAGAATAAGACATATTGCTGAAAAATGATTCTATAAAAAGAGAAGTCTCAAAAAGAGATTCTACTCCAAGGATGATGAAATCTCCTCAGATGAGAGTGATGAATAAGATAATGATGGAGGAGAAGACCTCTTCATAAGTTGAATAAGTTAAAAAAAATCACTGAAAACTTAGATGAGATCCTTAGAAGTCAAAGATCTCCAAACAACAAGACATGACTAGGATACAATGACAGTTTGAAGACAACAAAAGAAGAGAAGGAATATGAAAATGATGAAACCAACACTTCAGAACAAGTTGAACAACAACATAGAAGACTAGAATTCAGAAGGAATGAGACATAAAGAAGATCCTCTCCCATCAAGTATGAAAGCAATCATTATGAAGGAAACTAGAGAAGAATAGATCATGAACCAATATGTACCACACCACAAAGAAGATCACTTACTCCCAGGTATCAAAATTTATTTCTTGGACATTGTTATATTTGTGGAAATTTTGGACACAAGGAAATCAATTGTAGAATCAATGAAAGGAATAAATATGCAAGCTACATGAATGGTGAAAATAGTATATATGGAAATGTTCGTAGACCTTTCAACATAAATTATAATCCATTTGACCCATTAATGGATCAAAATATTGTATGCTACAAGTGAAATAATATTGGTCACAAAGCACGAGATTGCAGAGAGACGAAGGAAGATAATCCTATGCCAAATGTCCCTATACCAACTACAACATGAAAAAGGAAAGAAAATCCACACAATGAAAATTGTTGAATAGAATTGGTTACTAAAGAATGAAAAGAAGAAGATGAATGGTTCATATATATTGGGTGATCATCTCATATGACCAGAGATCAAAGCAAATTTGTCATCTTGAAGAAAAAGGGTTGAAATGTTGCATTTGGAGATGACTTATCTACCAAAATACTTGGAAAATAAACTGTAAATCTTGGAAGTGAAAATGTAAAAGCAGGAAAAGTCCTATTG
Organism: Picea engelmannii; assembly: GCA_009831015.1. Taxonomy (NCBI): domain Eukaryota; kingdom Viridiplantae; phylum Streptophyta; class Pinopsida; order Pinales; family Pinaceae; genus Picea; species Picea engelmannii. The sequence continues at coordinate 1,003,371 of ML780259.1, read as the reverse complement.
GTTGAAGATCTGAAGCATAATCTCCTCAGTGTCAGAAAAATATGTGATCAAGGATACATTCTTATGTTTGACTCTCGAAAATGTAAAATTAGAGAAAATAACTCAGGAAGATTGGTTTCAACTGCAACACGAATATTGAACAACATATACATCCTAGACATGAAGAAGAGAGAGAAGGAAGAAGCCACAGAAAAAGATTCCAAGGAAGAAAAAGTCCCAAAGACCAAAAATAAGGATGAAGTATTATTGAGTGCCACGTGTTCAGGGGGAGAAACCCCAAAGAAGAAGGTCACCTTATGCCATTGAACTCAGTGAGAGAAGCCCCACCATTTTCTTCTAAAGACAAAGGGGGAGAGAAATTGGTATCATGATGACAGGGGCAGCATGAGTGTTGCCATTAATGACAAATGAGGAGATTGTTGGAATATTGGTTGTTGTCATTGATGTCAACCCTATCCATTGTCTCTTGGACCCCACAGTTGATAAAAGTAGATAAAAATGAAGGAAATTACACATGCATATACAACACCCATGGATGGATAGTATAATTCATGCCACTTCTGGTGGTATGTGGCACGTCACATGGATCCTCACGGTTGAGGAGAAATGAATTTTTGAAGATGACAAATTGAATTGAAGGAGAAACTACATGTCGGCCCGAATGTTAAAAGGAAATGACATAAAGGGTATAAATACATATCATTATACATTCATTTTTAAACACACAAGTTTATTAATGAACAAGGAGATATAAGTCAAATTTCTAAGGAAATCTGAAGTAAATAAGGTCGAATTTCAAGGGAGGATGAAGCCTTTTGGTGATGTGTTCTAAGGTATGTTATTTACAGGTCATCCTACCATTTTCGATATAACATTTTTTATATAATGATTCATATGTTGAAACTTGGAGTCTACTACGAAGACATATCTAGGTACCTGTGGTAAAAATTTAAGCACTTTATTCACTATAATTGCGGAGATACAGTCTGTGGAAGATAGGGTTTTTGACTAGTCCTGAAGCTAGTCATAAACAGGTGTTCTGGGTAAAATAGTCATAATGTCTTCATAGAGAATCCAAATGAAGTGAGACCAATTGAATTAGAAATAGTATGAGCTGAATTTTCCTTTGTATTGATTTTAGAATCTGATGTTAAATATTGAGCACGAGGCATTCTATACAAGTTCGCTCTCCTGAATAAACCTGAATTGAATAAGGTCTACCATTTTCTCTATAACTCCTTTTCTGGGAGGATTCAAGGAGTGAAACTTGGAGGAGTTTCAGAAAATACATTGATTAATATTATCTATAGGATCAGATTATTCCAATAATTGAAGAATTGCAGAAGTTGAATAAGTCTCAGGAAGCATTATCAGGTTCTATGTGATGGTTGGTTGATGGTGATAATTTAATGTAAATTTTTATTATCTCTCATATATTCTTGGGTGGAAGGAAGGGGAAAGGATGGAGGGGTCAAACATCTCTTGATATTGGGGGATTGTATCTTTCTTTTGGAGGTTTATCCCTCCCTTTATATTTGGAAGTTGTAGCTACCTTTGGAATTCATTACTTCCCTTGAACAATAACTATTGATTATTTCTCATATATTGTGAATGGTGTATTGTGGTGTATTGGTGTAACTCTTCTACTATTGTTCATTTCTCATTGGATATAATTGAATATATAATTTGGTTGAAGTATAAGTTGATTTTTTTTTAAATTGTACTTGATACTAATTCACCCCCCTCTTAGTATCAACACAGGTGGATAACACCAAAGTAAACTTTTGGACCATGGAAGATCTCAACACTAGAAATAAAAGAGCCATCAGAAGGAGCTCATGATTTTTTTCAGTAGAGGAGTATCATGCAGGAGCATCTCTCCAAATAATCAGTGCATCGGAAGTTATTGCAGCAACACACTAGGATTGATAGATTGATCCTAGATCGATCTATGGCTGACAGATAGATCGGTCTAGATCCAATTCATACTATATTTTAATTAAATGCAATTTAATATAGGTAAGTGGAGGAAGGATCGAGAATCTGTCTTATGTAAAATGATCAATTGTATAGAGATTTAAAAAAAATATAGGAAGAAGAGGAGAGAGATATCAGAGAATAGGAGAAGTTCAAGATTAGAGAAGAGAAGAGAGGAGAGAAGAGAAAGAATTTATACTCTATTGCATTCTAGCCTTGTATACACTGTAAAAAGTATCCAGTTTTAATACAAAAGCAAATTTCCCCACATATGGGTTTCTATGTGTTTATCTGTGTGATGAATATACTTATTAAATGTTTATTGTGCATATGTATGAATGCCAGGAATGTATGTATGTTTTCCTTTGCAAGAATAGATAGAATTCTTTGTATGTAGGTTTGTGAGTGTTCTGTACTCTCACGACAGTGAAAGGAGTGCAACTTAGAGTTATTAGAAAAATCTAAAATGCCTGCGCAAGGAGTGTGCAATTACTCATTAAAGAGTTCGGTGAGGAATGTGCCAGGTGGGCACACCAGAATTGTTCTCAATATCAGAAGGGATAGTGAAAATTATGCACAAAGAGAGCACAAGGAGTGCACCTACACTTATCATAGTGTAAAATCTTAGAGAGGAAAAGGTAAGTGAAAGGAGTGTACGAAGCTGACACACTGTTAAAGTGATGGTCAAGCTTAGGAGGTAGAGTGTTACAATGAATGTAGGTAAAGGCCATAGCCTTTGAAACCCCCATCAAATATCCCAACTTTGAAGGGAAGTGAAGTTGTAGCAGAGGAGGAGTCTTAACATCCATTGGATTAGCTTTCATACTCAATCTGGGATGATAGATCAATCCCTAACAAGGGGAGGAGTGCACTTGAAAGGAGAACAGATCAGAACCATCGGACCTGAGTGAAAGGATCAATCACCATTGGATCTAGGTAAGGTGCATGACCGATAAGACTTTAAGTCCTTCGGACTTCGCTACATCGATAGTTTTGAGGTGTGTGTTGTGGAGGTAGAAAATTCCCTAGAAGTCTCGAAGCTCCGAAGTGCTAGAGCAGACCCTGACCGTTGGTTATAAAGCCACATGTCAGTAAATCAAACACAGTTTGGGAGTGTGCCACTTAGACAAATTTGGGTCATTTTGTATATATAAGGAGAAAACCTCAAAGAGCTAAATCTGGAGTAGATCATGACCATTGGCATTGGGTGTACGTGGCGACAGATCATGTTTTTGGAGACTTGGCACTCGAGAGGAATTGGAATGTGAGTTTTTAAGGTTAGATAACTATTGAATGCCCGAAGACCATATTAGATATCGACCATCTGTTGGTGTGGACACGCGGATTGTATATCCATCCCTTCGCAAGTTTTCCCATTCGACACTCCAGAGGATTTGAGGTGTTGTGTTGTGAAAAGCACTGAAGCTCGGAGCACGGAGTAATATTAGATCATCGATTGAAGATAGACGTCAACCATCTGTTTTGCAAGGTTTGGAGTTCGCGCATTCGAAGGTGTTGCACATTTAGGAAAGGAATACTCCTAAATCTGGGACTCCCAAAATCCCTATGAATTGTAGATATGAGCGTAAAGTTGAGGGTGTTGATCCCCACCTCTATTCTACTATTCATGAATTAGACATTCGGGAAGAATCATTAGGTGTTGTTGCTGGAACTTCCAAATCCTAGAACTCTAAAGTGTTGGAGTTCTCGTCATTAAAATAGTTAGCCTATGGTTTTGGCCCGAGGTCAGATGGACTTCTCCACTAAAGTTATAAGTCCCTTGTGAACGTGATTTGGCGTGTAGGGAAAAGATCAAAGGCTTGTGGTATATGATTTAAAAGGTTCATTAAGAGCTTGAGAGATGATTCATATCTTTAGTGTGAACAATCCTAGACCAGGAGGTCATGTGAGCCTAAGCAGGTGGGGGGGGTTTGCATCAATGTGATGCAAGGGAACCACTTATTACATCAGATCCAAACCCTCTCATCCTTGTCACGTTTAAAAAAAATATTTTTTGGTTACCAGTGAATCGATTTGACTATAACACACCAGTGTTTTCACTGATAAAGCACACCGGAAATGTTGTAACATAATTTAAAACAAAAAATTGTTCATTAGTGTGTAATGTTTTTCGGTTATTTTTCCGTTCATGGATTTTTTTTGTTTTCATTTTTTACTCTAGTTGTGATGTTTTTATCAATACATATCGCACCATTGTAATTTAAATTATTCTTTAAAAAAATATTCTTTCATGTTGGTGCATTTCCTGTATCGATTACACCGGTGCTTTCATATTATTAAAGTGCACCGGAAGCCAGTTTTTTTTTTTAGCTGAAATTTATGTGCTTTATTTATAAAATATATTTCATATCTTCTGTATTGAATGGTACAGGTTATATATTGATAAAAAAAAATGTGTGAGAATAGTTCAAGTAACAAAAATTTTGATCGACACAATGATAGCGCATCCAAAAAAGAAAAAACAACAAGTTCTTTGTAAATTCTATACAAAATTATTATGTTTGAAATATATGTAAGTTTAGCTAATATGTATTGGTTAGTTTGTGTCATGTAGAGACACAAAATGAGGAATATTGATAATATTCTCTGTGATCTAAGTGCATAAGAGTGTAGAATCTTGATGGAAAAATTGCAAAATGATGAATCAGGTGAATGAAAAAATGTTATTCAATATGACTTCTTTTTTGAATTTTCATTAATAATATACTTAAGAATTTTTAGGTAACATGTTTCAAACATTCTATTAATTCACATATGTTTAATGTTCTATAGGGACCAACAACGAAGGAACAAAATGCTATGATAAGAAAATAAAAATTATAGAAGATGTAAATGATGATGAATTGGTCCTTAGCTCATTTGGAGTGGTGCTAAAGGTTAATGAAGGTGGGGGGGGGGGGGGG
>ML780259.1:986812-998404 GCA_009831015.1 Picea engelmannii | reverse complement strand
AGAAATTTTACAAAACTATGAGGGATATAGTGGAATGAATGTATAGACATACTTTCCACTTAAAATACAGAAATAAATCCAATGATTCCAAGAAATAGGTTATTTCTAAACTACATCAAGAATTTCCATAGAAATAGTCAATGAGATCTATCAGACTTGCAATAGAAAAAACATACAACAACAAAAAATAATCATTCAAAAAGTAATTTTCCTAACAATGATTTTCTATAATATGTATATATTACTACAAAGCATTCATTTATTAATATCAATTTTTTTATGTTTAAGTTTCATATATCAATCTAAAAATAGTTTATTATCATGTTATGTTTTTCAGAAAGATTATGAAAATACCAAAGGATCAATGAGATGATATCCAAAATATGCTAGTAGGAATGTCCAAAAAAGTGTACAAGGAAATGGTCAAAGAAATGGACATATTTGCATCGCAAAAAGAGACATCTCAATAACAACATGCTTCAAATGTAAGAAATCATTGAATTTTTCTATTAGGTACACAAAAATAAATAATTTATCATTAAATATTAATTTTCAAGTATTTTCTTGCAGAAAATAAAACAAAATAGAACCCATTCAGTACATAAAAAATGACGACAAGGAAGAAAAGGGTTGATATAAAAGTTTGTGAGTAATTTTAATTTCCTTATAACAACTTAAGATTTCATTTTTGTATATTTTAAGTTGTTTTATAGTAGCCATCCTTGAATGTATTCAAACAAGGTATAACATACAAAGAAGAGTCATCAGAAGAATTGATTGACATTGGGTTAAGTATTGGTTGTGAGTATATGTTGGCATACCAAAAATTAATTGTGGAATTTGTAAGTATCTATGTTGTTTTAATTCTCTCAATTTATAGTTAATGGAAAAAAGATATCCTTTATATTAAATCTATGATTTATTGTGGGGTATAAAACTTGCAAGAAACAAAGTATGGAAATGTGCCAACAAAAGAATTGTTGACAGAAGGCTTGAGATTTGGTTTTGAAAGAATGTGTATCATTCAGGACTCAATTCTTTGTATGTTACATCACTTTTCAATTTACATTAATGTATATTATGTATTTCAATTTTCATTATTCTCACCAACGTAGATACACTCATTACACTTTATTTTTATTTTTGTAGATGGAACTTGAAGAATATGATGAAAACAATCGAGGCAATCAAAAAAACATTTGAAAAAATAACCTAAGTCATGGAAGTAGATCGAGCATTAATAACAATTCCAGGTTATTAATAAGAGGTTGTTGAAAGAGGATTTAAATCTTTTATTGATACCAGGTAGTCAAGTAGCGCCAAATTCATTTACTAGTACCTATGCAGGTATGATTTTTATGTACTTATGTTGCATAATTGTTATGATATTGTCTCATGTTGACTATATGTGTGTGATACAAATGAGATGATGGTATTGAAGCTGGAACACTTAGGAATAATGGATTTTGTTGGGGCATTGGATCCTTAAATTGTAGATCCATAGTGGGGATATGGTAATGCATTGGTGCTTTCCTTGTGCTTGAAATCCTTAGCAAGATGGATCATGAAAGGACTGTGCAGTAGTGAAAGGATACTTCTTGAGCTTGGAAGGGTGAATAAAGTAAGGAAGAGGCAGCTCAAGAATGCCACATTGAGCATAATTGTTTCCTGAAACAACTCTATGGAATAGAGAAAATGACTTCGAACTGAAGTATGAAGACATGAACTGGGTACTTGGAAACAGAGCACCTGAAATACAACTAACTTCAAATAACAAAGGCATGTAGACTTTTGCATAATTTTTAATGTAAATTTTATATAATGCACTGAGGATAGTACATAAATAAGGGGGAGGGGAATGGAATACCCTAAGTTGATTCCCAATTGTAAATGTAAATATGATTTATATGATGGTGAGTCGGGATATTATAGGTTATAATTCCTATGTGATTATTAGGATAGAGAGCCTACATGATACAAGGATAGTGAACCTATTATTGTAATATGTAAACACTCGTATTATTAATAAAATACATCATTGTTGCATATGAACCAGTTAAAAGAGTATGGGGGGATAAACTCCACTAGAAAGGGAAAGGGCGGGAATAAGAGTCTAAGGTTAAGGTGCTAAGATAAAGGGGCTTAATCCCAAGGGAATATTATATTCCTTAAAAGTTTAAAGTATAGGATATCAAGTATCATAAGTTCCTAAGTTTCTAAGTGGGGAAACTATCATCGATATGAGGGTCCATGTGTGGGTCCCGAGGTAGTTCCCAACATGACAAGTGTTGAGTTCAGACCATGCACATAAATTTGGGTGAATATAGTTCATTTTCAAATGATCATTCCAAGGGGATTAATCCATCATTGTATCCTATCATCATTTGTAAACTATTGTTTTGATCTCCTTACCTGTATGTGGGATATGTTCTAGCCAGAGGACCTGGTATTTTTAACTGAAGAGGGGGGTTTGCAGGCCCATGACCATTCTATCTAGGTGAGTGAACTACTGAGAATTGTTCCAAGGTGCACTGGGCATTACCTACAGGGCTATTAGACTTGTTTTCCATCTTATTGCTAAATCCCTTGAAGGGAAGTGGGGAAGCCGAATGATTGTTGAGAAAAGAAGGGGCACACTTCCTAGGGTGGGACATACATGTGGGGAATGAGATAATGTAGGCTATTTGCAGCAGTTTGGCACCTTGTACTGAGAAACTGTGTTGATTATTAGACCTTATATTGGTTTAGGATTTCCTTATCGTTGGTGGAGTTTATCCCTAGTTCATAGGTGACCCATTTCTGAGAGTTATGAGCAGTGTGGTATATGGTTGGGAGGAACATGGAAGGTCTGTATGCAGTCAGTGTATTTCACAAAACATGAGTATTCTTATTTGTAATTACATGTTGTTACTATGTGTAATCCATTTTATTTTTGTTGTTGTAATTGTAAAATTATGCATAGATTATTTATGTTGTTAGACATGTATATTGTTGCATATGTAGGGAATTATTTTCATTAAATTAAATGGTATTAGAGAATTGGAAATTTTTAAGTGGCATAGCCTAGCTATGGGATAAGTATGTTACAATCCATGTCATCAACGCTATCAAAGAAACGAGCAAATACAATGTGGATCTGCGTCACAATATACATCATGAAGACATCTAACATCAATGACAATACCTATGTGGTATTCAAAGTAATCATACAATAGTGATATTCTCCATCATATATTGGAAGGGTGTAACATGAATGAGTGATTTTTCCCAAAACCCAAGCTCCTCACCCCAACCCTGATGGTATGATTCTATGGAATGTGAATAAATGAGTTGGGGTTGAGCATGGTAGAAACCACCTCATTACTATTCATTTATGAATACCATTAATAAACACGAGGATACCCATTGATAATGGAAATGGACCCCACGGTAGCTATTACAATCTAACAAATGTGAAAATATTATTTTATTTCAAGCACCCTTAGAATTGATTGATCAAGAGTCAATGATGTAAACCCACTATCAATCATGAGGAATCCTACCACAAAGGATTGTAAGATCCAAGGTACTAACTCATTTAGGTCCCTCTCCCAAATAAGGTTGTGATGTCAATAAGAAGATATTCATTGAAGGAGGGCCTTAATATATCCCCCATCAATTGAAAAAAAAAAATACTTCAAGAGATGTTGTGAAGATATAGAATTACCAAGTACAAATAATATGGGGATGGACGACATGGATGGTAAGCAAGACTACAGATGGATGACTTAGGCTTAATCCCTTTGAACATATAGCATGACATACTAATTAATTGGAATTATTGACTTAAGAGAACCAATGATATAGTGTGACAATGTATGAGGCATTGAATCACTCTCCATAGTGACTAGAAGAGTAACCAACCAGAGGAGTATACGACTCATAATGATGGTACAAATGCTAGGAAATATTATAATCCAATTGTAAGAAAAATATGAAAACATGTTACATGTTCAAGGGTGATGGAACTATTGACTACCACTTTGTAGAATAAATATTAATGGTAAGAAATCTTGGCTCATTTTTTGTTTTTTAATGTCTCCTTCATTATTTTACAAGTGAAAAAGAGATATAAAAGTGTAATCGATTGTGTCTCTTTTGTAGAGTTTTATGAGACCTAAAAATAGGTAAAAGTGTACTTGATAAAGTGTATTTTTCATGGTTTAACAAGCATGAAAAAGAGTTAAAAGTGATGTCATATATAGCTAATGATTTTTATAATGCCATGCATCTACGTTCCAAGAACCTAGAATTAACCTATTCAAAGTGAATGCAAAATGATACTGGCAAGTGATGTCCACTTATCGTAGTGGTTCTCTCCATGGGTAAAAGTTCACACAATGGAGACAAGTGAATGAAAATTTCAAGATATCAGAGGTGACTGCAATGTATATAACATTCCCAAACCCCAAGTTAAGACAAGACACAAAAAATATATATATGGTACCATTTAATAACTAAATGTCCTACATATGAACACAATTATGCATTTCTATGACATACAATTCAATCATAAGCATATTCAATTACAACATAAAATAATTAAACATAAATAAAACATGATATACATCATAATATCACATAAAAGACACTTATATTTTAATTAAAATCATCGATTGGATGCAGACCTCATGCGTTCCTCCCAGTCGTAGACTCTATTGTTCATGCACTCTCGATAGCAAGTCACCCCCGAGATGGGGCTATGACTCCACCAGGAAAAATTATACCTAATCAAAAATAAGTTCAGATATACAAGTCAATGAAGAATAGGCCCAGGTACCAACTCCAACAACAATTCCCAACTCACATCATCTCATTCCCCGCATCCTATCCCACCCTATGAAGTGTTCCCCTTCTTTTCTAAACGGTCCTTCAATTGTCCCACTTCCCTTCTATGGATTTAGTGATAGGTTGTCCAAGAAGTATCAGATCTCTATGGCACCTAAAATACGAGAACTAGTACATCTGGGTCAAATTTTGACGACGTGTTCGATGCAATTGCCACTTTTGTTTGTCGGGAGAATGACAAATAGCAGACCCCCTCAAACATCATTTCACATGAAGTCACTTTTCTAATGCTATAGATATTTTCTTTATTGCGATGTTTCATATGGACATGTGTCATCTCGTATTTGGTTGTCCAAACCCCATATAGCCGTCTCTACAGTGACGTCAGAGACATCGGAATTATGACGTCCCATTTCGTCGGTCTCCACTGCATGGACGCTATGGGAGCGAAGTTAGCATACTTCATAATACCGATGTATGGTAACGTCTCTTAACCGATGACCATATATATATATATCTGACGTATGTGCCATGGGAGCGACGTTACCATATGTTGTAATTCCGACTTATAGTAACATCACTCAACTGACGACAAGCTATATATATAAGATGTATGTGCTATGGGAGAAACGTTACTACACGTTGTAATGCTAACGTATGGTAACGTGACTCAAATGAAGACCAACTATATATATCTGACATGTGTTCCATGGGAGAAACGTTACCATACGTCGCAATTCCAACGTCATGAAGGTATTTAAACAAAAAATGTCAATTTTTTTTATTTTTTATTTTTAATTTTGCAACTAGAAAATTTTAAAATGAAGTAATTCCCTTGTATCATCCTAATAAGGGTATATAGTGAATAAAATGTTTAGTGATACTAATACAAATAGATGTAATCTTTGAACATGGACTAATACAAATGGTAAGCCCATACAGGTGTTATATTACCCTTGTTATATCGGCTTAATGAACATGATAGTACTTATACCATTATCTCTACTAGTTACCTATGATAAGGTAATAAAACCCATATATATACTTTGCACCTATTTGATTACTTGATATAATATCATAAGTTTCCATAGTCTTACTTCACATCTTTCATATCATAACAATGTCATAAGATTATATGTGGTGCTGAGATTAACCCTATAGGTTTATCCGTAATCAATTACACACGCTAATAGTAATGCTTATATTGTACTTAACATGGGAATCATAGTAATCAATACGAGCATGTGATATGTACTGGTATACACAACCTATACGTTGAATATGATAGTAAGCATTGCTTATTACGATAGCTTAGTTATGGTTATTACTATGGAGATTACTCTCTTCTTTGTATTATAGTTGTACCAATATTAGGTAATTATAGTGAAAGTCGTGTAATACAATCTAACCTATATGAATAATTACACATAATACCTAAGGTTGAACATATCACTTGCAACTTACATTGGTTCCATATTAGTTATATATGACATGCTTATTTCACATAATCTATTCCCTTTATATATACATTTAATGATCTATCCCTATTCAAGAAGATGGAACTCATATTGTTGTGATCATACCATATTCATACCTATCAACTTATGGTAATAAAAATGATTCCTGGGATTTACTTTTGTTTCTACATATGAGATACAAGGATATTTGTACACATATGATGTAAGCTTATTTCCATTCACCTATATGTGGTAATGTGAATGCACCTTTATTCCATATTCATTGCACTCATCGGGTACATACATCACACAATAGGAGTAAATAAAGCTATACAGGTATTACTAGTCCATGCATAAGTAATGGTTACCTTAATACCGTAATATCTTACATGTTATATTTATAAGGCTAATGATACTATCATAGATAAAGAATGGGCTTGTATTACTCACCATATAAACAGGTTCATCATAAGCAATGAAAATCATAGATATAAGTATGTAATCATACCAGTAGACGCATAGTTAAAAAAAGAAGATCGATACTTATTATTCATGTTAAATATTTACTCGAATCACCATACTTGTTTGAATTAGACACGTCATGTTAGTCTGAATTGAACACGTAGTATCCATAATCAATATGATTAGATTCAATATGGATTAGCTTATATTTAGTAGTTGATGTCATTGCCTCAATAATATTGGTATAATACAAGTAATAAGCCAATTAGTCTTAATTTTCATACTGTATCTTCCTAATAATGATACCACTCTAATCATACATAAGCTTCATAATGTGTTCGATAAGATGTAGATACGAGTTATTCTTTGAGTGTCATATCACGTAGTTTCCATAACAAGAGTTTAGTAATAGAGATCTTAGTATGATTCTAGTCATTGTGTTGTTTAGTGATGTTTGGTATAGGCTAAGAATAGAAAGAATAATGGTCACAGGAAGGTGTGAGGAGGCTTCCTAGAGTAATGTGCCCTTTGTCAAAGTCATAGGAAAATTGTTATAATTAGAGAAAAATAGAAACAAATAATGTTTTTTTGTTTTTTTGTTCACAAGATCAACATATATGAGAAAATAAACAAACAGATATAAATTAAATTCTGATTATAAACAAAAATTTTGAGTGAAACGACAAGCCTCAAGCTTACCTCCTGATCTAAGAAACATGTACCTATCACATGTGTGGATAAAAACCTTTATATTATGCTCAGAAATAGTTTTAGGTTCATGGATCAAACCTCTAGGGTTTGATATTTTTCATAAGGACTTAGGAACAGTTTCGCCAATGTATAGACCATCACAAGACAATTGCAACAAGTACTCCACAATAAGGGACAACAAGGCATTGACCATAGATGATAAAAAAAACAAGGTACCTCACAAGAAGGGACAACAATAACTCCAAAAACTGAGGAAACAAAACTCTCCATATCAAACAAGAAAACCCTCCATAAAAAAACAATCCATGTAAAACACTCCATAACTGAAAAAGAAGATAGCATTGGATAAACATTCCAACTAATACCAAGACCCAACTAATACCAATACCAATACAAAACTCAGATATGAAATTGTTACACCAAATGGGGAGGCTGCACCAACAAACTCAAATCTGAAACGGTTACATCAAATGGAGAGGTTGCACCAACAAAACTCAGATCTAAAAAAGTTACATCAAATATAGAGGCTGGACCAACAAAAAAAACTCAAATCTAAGACTATTACATAAAATGGAGAGGCCGCACCAACAAAACAAAACTCAGATCTGAAAAGATAGTCCAAAAAGGATGTTGCACCATCATCAAGAGAAAACAACTAAGGTAACCACAACAAATAGGAGAGTGAGGAGTGAGTGAGTGTAAGTGTAATAGAATTCTAGAGAGTAGGGTCTTATTTATAGTTAAGGAGAGGGGTTAGGGAAATTTAAAATTATAATTAAATATTGACATTTAATTAATATAAATATTAATTAAAATATCAATGAATATTAGCATTAATTATAAAAACCCTAAACACGTATAAAACCCCAATCACATAAATAAAACCTCAATCACAGAAAAAAACAAGGGGGTACCTTTTAATACAAATTCAAGGGGCGGTCCATAATGGAAAAACATGTCCACATGAGTCTCATAATGACCTATAAACTTTATCATCACTGCATAAGGGGTTCCATCAATAATGTTGTCATGTCCATATTCATAGACACTCCTAGGTCTCATGGACCATCCTTGGAGAGAGGAAGAGGATCATACATCAACACATCTTGGTATTACGCAAAGGTCTACCTGGTTAAAGACCAGGTTTCCCCAGAACACATTTGGGGGCCCTAGAACACATATAGGATCTTATCCACCAAGGTACAAGAATGAGGATCAACCCATGAATTAGGAAAGGGTTCCATGGAACACATCTAGGGGACCTAGAACACATCCAGGGACTTATATCAACCACCAAGGAACACATCCAAGGATCAATCCAAGCACTGAGCAAGGATTCCCTGGAACATATCTAGGTTCGCTAGACACATATAGGGACTTATATCAACCACCAAGGAGCATATCCAAGGATCAATCCAAGCACTGAGAAAGAAAGATCCCTTAGGAACCTACTATTTGGATGACATTTTCTTCCCAGAAGGAAGTGAGAAGATGCCTAAAGTTCACAATGATGGATCTAATCAACTTTGGGTTTCCCCCAAAGATAGTTTGCTAAAGACTGGCTCATGCTTTTCATTAGCTAATTCAATACATCTTGATACCTTTTTATACAAGAAGAATGTTAAGGAAAGTGTTCTTTAGCTTAATATTTTTTCAGTGGAAGCTCTCATTTTTGCAACCCCATCATAACTGAAAAACTCACTCGCTTTAACCTAAGTTGTCCTCTAGTTTATGATGGTTATATTGAGTCTTGCACTAAAGAGAGGAGATTTTATAACCATGTTATTCTAATTGAGATAGATAGATATACTACTTAGCTTCGATCTTGTACCAAAGGAGAAAAATTGTATCATTGCGTAAAGGAGGACCGTTTGGAGGAGAAGAGATGGTGAGATTGCAATGAACCATTTGGAGGCCCAGACATCATGAGATTGCAGTACACTTGAGTTGAAATGCCTATTTGAGGTGGAAATATGTGAGATTTCAGTGCACCCTTCGAAGTGTCATATCAGATTAGATTTTGATTCAGGTTATATTCTATATTTTTTGGGAAGGAGTGGATATCATAAAATGTGCTTCAAAGACAACATCATTTTCATTCATTTTTCCTTTGACTAAACTGTTCAGGTATAAACTCAAAAAAATTAGTTTTAATCAATTTTTTAGAGTTGGGGATTATGATGTCCAAAATGAACAAAAGTGATCTTTACTAGGTGGTGTGTATCATGTTCAAGTGCATCCAAAATTCTTCCATTTTAATGTGACTTCCCACACATGTGAATTTGGAGATATTTCTAATTTTCTTGATAATGTAGTTGAAGATTTTCAAAATGGTGCAACTTTTGTCATTGTGGACAAAATTCAAAACCCTAGGTAAAATAGTCCAACTCTTCTTTTCCAAGATAATGGAGGTGGAATGGATATTGATTGCATGTGAAAATGTATGAGATTGGGTTACTAAGTGAAAACTAATAGCACAACTATAGGCCAATATGTAAGTGGATTCAGTACAAGTACGATGATATTAGGTGCAAATGTGATTGTTTTCAGTTGCTTTTATCATGGAAGCCCTGCTACACAGAGTATTGGGCTCCTTTCTTACATATTTGTGAGGAGAAATATTCACAGTTGTTAAGGAATTCAGCTTTTTATGAACATCGGATTGTATATTACCATCAATAGAGTCCAAAATAACTCTAGAAAAGAATTAGAAACAACAATTTCATGAAGAGCAGATAGGATATCCTCAACTTGAGATCTCTCTCCTCCATCGTGGCCTCTATGGTGTTGAATAAACATTTCCATTAATACAAAGGTGAGGAAAATTTCAAGTACCCCACAATCCCAACAATGTACAGGGGTAGTTGGGTATGTTACAATTGGTATCGGATCCAAGATTACAACACTATGGGTTGTATGGGATCAAGGGAAATGAATGAAAATGCTTTTGGAAATTAGCATTTTAAAAAGAATAAGAAAAAAACATTCTCAAAGCCTTTCCTCCTCAAACGGTCATTTCAACTCGGGTGTACTGCAATATGATGATGTCTAGGCCTCCAAACAGTTCATTTCAATATCACTATCTCTTCACCTCCAAACAGTCCTTTCAATTTGGGTGCAATGCAATATAATAATCTCTAAGCCTCCAAACAATCATAATGTTCATTTCAGTAGGTTCCATTCCTCCAAATATCTTATCACTAGACCCAGAGCTTGACGTAGACCATGACCTAGACCACCACATAGAGATAGATATATTTAGATGTTGACCTAGAGCTTGATGTAGACCATGAAATAGACCCACCTAGCTCCATCTAAGGCTAGGCATAACTTATACTCAATCCTTAACCCTATATTAACTCAAGCAATGAGGATGATGGAATATATTAATTTTTATTTCTATCGAAAGATAATAGAGGAAGGATTGATCTAAAGTGTTTCTCTGAAACAAAGATACTTCATGTTGAAAAATGACTAGTGAATTACAATTAAATTAAAAAATTGGTACCTCTTCAAAATATGTGATTTGGAGTTGGATCCATAACTTTGTACCATGATTTCACCAAAATTTGTACCATTATTTCACTACATCCACACCTCCAAATGGTCATATGTCCATTTCATTGAATCCATAATTGTATTGTGACTATTTCTTTGTCTCCCATTCACTCTCTCCATCATTGAGAGTGAATGGGTGACAAAGAAATAGTGATTTGACAATGATGGATTGAATGAAAGGGACCTATGACCTTTTGGAGGTGTGGATGTAGTGAAATCATGGTAAAATGTTTGGGAGGGTATTAATTACTTATGATTATTATGATATTTTATTTTGAGGAGGTGACGTAAATGTGTAATAAGGGGAGAGGGAGAGAAGGGGAGGGATGGAGCAATCCAACAAGCATCATAATTTTAATTTTTAATGGAACCAATAACATGCACCTCATTTTTTCGTATTTATTCTCTCCATTTCCATTGTTGTGTCGACTAGCCTCCCTCTATTTGGGGTTTGGGGGCTAGAGGGGTAGAGAGAGAGGGAGAGGGAGGAGGTAAAGAGAGATAGGGAGGTAGAGAAAGGTAAAGAGAGAGAGGGAAAGAGGGAGAAAGAGAGAGAGGGGTAGGGGGGTGAGAGAGA
>ML780259.1:952471-986606 GCA_009831015.1 Picea engelmannii | reverse complement strand
GAGAGAGAGAGAGAGAGAGAGAGAGGGAGCGAGAGGAAGGGAGGTAGGGGGGAGTGAGACAGAGAGAGTGGGAGAGATTGGATGATCCATATGGATATTGGTGGCCACCCACCTTTTCCAATTGGATCAAAACAGTTTTCTGACAATTTTGGCAATTTACTATTTTTAGTAGTTTTAACTTCCGGGGCCATTTTGAGGGCCTAAATGAAGGTTTTTCAGGATAGAGCTCCTCAATGATATCCAAAGACATGATTGAGCCCCCAAAATGAATCTCCTAGATGATACCTTTCCAATGGGCTATCACACACCTAAAATGGAGATCGTATGCAAAAGTTACGACCCTGGGAAGTTGATGTACTAACTTACCCAAACGGGGCCCACATGACTTTTGGCGCTTCATCTCCTAGGGTTAGGTTTTTGGATTTCTAGGGTTTTTGGCATTATTTCTTATTGTTAAAAGGCCTTGAGAGCCTCATTGTAACTTTTCTTCTTGTGAATGCACGTTTCTGTCACATCTCTTCTCAGAGATAAGCCGCCACCATTCCAACAAGCTTGTTTCCGTTGCATTTTACAGTTTCAGCTTATTTCGTTATTGAATAGAAAACCAGTTTTACTGTATCTTTGTTATTTTGTGTTAAGAAACTATTAATAATCTGTATTCATTTTGTTCTAATCATAAAATCTGGATCAGTGGTATCAAAGTGGTCTGCTCCTTGTCGTCTTAATGCATGCCCCCAATGAGGTTGGAGTACAAAGAGTTGGGTCTCGAGCTTGTTTCTCTTGAGGACAGAATCTCTCGCACACCCAAGCAACCTGCCATGGAAGGAGAAAAGAAATATGATGGGACAGGAGATCCTTTCAAATTTTTGATTGAGGAATCCCTCACACAAGAGAGGAATGCGATTATGGATAGTTTCGCGCAAATCCTTCAGCGACTACCAACAGGCGACGCATCTTCTTCGAATGGAAGCATCTCCCCCTTCAAGGTACAAATAAACTTCGATATTCCTATATTTGAAGGTCAAATAGATGAAGATGTTGTAGACAAGTGGTTGAATCTACTAGAAGGGTATTTGTTTGTCCATAACTTTTCGAATAGAGAAAAGATTACTTTTGCGCTTCTCAAAGCCATTCCCCATGTCAAAGATTGGTGGGAAACTTTCTATGAGAAAAAGGAAATAGAGGAAACCTCATTATTTTTAGTCACAACCACATGGGAATCCTTCAGGGATGTTATTAAGGAACAATACTATCATGTTGGAAGTTATGACGACCTGTATACCAAATGGACCACACTCTGGCAACAAAGAGACCAAGTAGTGCCAGATTTCACAAATATCTTCCATACCTTGCGCACCAAGTTGAGTATCAAAGATTTAGAGTGAAATCTAGTGCTCAAGTATGGTGGTTCTCTACATAGATACATCCATACCGAAATGTAATTTCTGGACATATCATCCTTAGGCGCGACCTACCGATATGTCGTTAAAATCAAGAAGAAGCTCAAACAAAAGATGCGGCAATTTGGGCCTGGGAACCCCTCACAACAAAAGCTAGGAAAGGGCAGCCCCAACCCATCGAGCAAAGGACAGAGAAAATATTGGTAGTATCAGGATAACCAGTCCAAGCCATAAATAAAGAAGGACACCGGAAAGACAAAGAAATATACCGAGAAGTGGTGCGACTTCCATAAGATCCCTTGGCATATCACTACTGACTGCTGTCAACGTAGTCATTTGTGGACGAAGTGAAAGCCTCTGAATCAGGTGTGGTTTCTGACTCAGAGACAGAAATAGAAAGGGGAATATGGATCATTAATGCGAAACCTAGTGCGCGAAACCCAGTTCCACCGTTACTACCACCAAGCTCCAGCCTGGTGAACCAGACAAGACAGAAGAAGGAGAGCACCTCTTCCATTCATAGATGTGGGTAAAAGGCACCCCGCTGCACTTCATCATTGATAGTGGTAGCCAGAAGAACCTCATCTCAGCAGTGGTCATAAAGCGGTTGGCCCTACCAAGAAAACCACACCCACAACCCTACACCATTGGATGGCTCCGCCAAGGAAGTGATCTTCGCATCAACCAACAGCGTCGGTTGTCGTATGACATCAATCTCTTCAAAGACAAGGTATTGTGTGATGTTTCTCCTCTCAAAGTTTGTGATGTTCTTTTGGGCCAACCTTATTTATGGAAACGACATGTTGTATATGATTCTAGGCCTCGTAGTGTTATTATTACTTTGAACAGGAAATTGTACAGGATACCCAAGGCAGTCCCACCTAGTGCTATTTCCTTGATCTCTGATAAGAAATGCAGGAAGGTCATCTCTTAGATGAGGAAGTTTGTCTTCTTCATGATTCACTCTCAGAATAAGTGAAATATCACAGCCACATCCAAGGTCTCTGCGAACGACCTCTCCACACAGTAGAAGCAAGTAGATAAGGTCATGGAAGAATACTCAGATATCTTCTCCTCACCTACATGGGTACCTCTGCACTACCAGGTCAAGCACCCCATTAATCTGACCCCTGGCACACCGCTGCCCAATGGGCTAGTTTATCATCTCTCTTTGTTAGAGAATGAGGAGATCAAGCAACAGATCCAAGAACTGCTCCACAAGGGGCACATCTGCCCCAGCTCAACACCTTGCGGGAGCCCAATCGTGCTAGCACATAAGAAACATGGAACTTAGAGAATCTATATTGATTATAGGGATCTGAATAAAATCACAGTCAGAAACCAATACCCGATTCCCCGAATCGATGACCTCCTTGATCAACTCACAGGGGCCAAATAATTTAGTAAGATTGATATGAAGTCTGGCTACCACCAGGTCCCGATAGAAAAGATAGATGTATGGAAGACCACCTTCAAGTCAAAGGAAGGCCTTTTTGAATGGTTGGTCATGCCCTTTGGTTTGACAAATGCTCCATCCACTTTCATGAGGATGATGGACGATATCCTGCAACCATTCACGAATACTTTTGTAGTGGTGTATCTGGATGACATTCTAATTTACAACAAGACTTGGTTCGGACACTTGCATCATATTCAACAGGTTTTGCACACCTTGTGACAGCACAAGCTATATGCCAACTTGGAAAAATTCTCCTTCAGCATGGACAGGGTCCATTACCTAGGCTACATAATTGATCAACATGGCGTACATGTGGAGCTAGCCAAGATCCAAGTCATCCATGACTAGTTAGCCCCAACAACACTCACTGAGATTCAGAGCTTCTTGGGCCTTGCCAATTTCTACCGCAGGTTTGTGTTGGGTTTCTCCCATATTGCATGGGCCCTAAGACAAATAAACATGGGTGGTGGTAAGGAAAAATTTTCATGGGGCTGGTACCAACAACAAGAGTTCGATGATTCGAAGCAACGCTTGTGCTCATCCCCCGTACTTTCACTACCAGACCTGCAACATCCCTTTGATATCGAGACAAATGCTTTAGACTATGTTGTGGGTGCCATTCTCAGTCAACACAGCCACCCTGTGGCCTATCATAGTGAGATACTATCAGATACTATACGTAAGTACCCTACTTACAATAAAGAAATGTAGTCCATTGTGCAAGCATGCCTCTAGTGGAGACATTACATTCTTGGGAAGGAGATAGTCATCCACACTGATCATAAGCCATTATAGTTCATGTAGACATAAGAAAAATTGCAGAATGACTGCCATCAAAAGTGGTCCACATACTTGCAGCAATTCCACCTCAACATCAAGTATAAAACATGAAGCACCAATCGCATCGTTGATTTCCTCAGCAGACCGCCATTCGCAACACTCACCATGGTCCTAGACTCTTGCGGCCATGAGACATCTGGATGGCCCCAACTCTATGAGATAGACCCTGACTTCATGACCACCTACCAAATTTTGGGTGCAAACGCAGTTGTCGATAATTTCCATCTTAATGATGGGTTGTTGTGTTGTTTGGGCCATATCTATGTCCCATCAAGTGAGAGAGAAAAGATGATCTGGGAATCCCACAACAGTCGGGTGGCAGGACACTTCGGCGTCGAAAAGACAGTGGCGATGCTATAGAAACATTTCTACTGGTTGAAACTTCGACAGGAGGTCAACAAGTATATTAAGTCCTGCACTGCTTGCACCATTCCCAAACCAACTACTAAGAAACAGGGCATGTGCACCCCTCTTCCTACTCCTGACAGGCCATGGGAATTCATCTCAATGGACTACATGTCAGTCCTCCCATCCACTAAGCGGGGAAATGATTGTGTTTTTGTGGTTTTTGATCTCTTTTCTAAGATGACGATTCTAGTTTCCTGTAAGAACAACATCACAGCAGAGGCCACTTCCAAGGTCTTCTTAGAATGAGTTTGGGTACATTTTGGAATCCCACAAATCATTTTCTCAGATCAGGATATTCGATTTCTCAGCATGTTTTGGTCAAGCCTCTGGTCACTGCTGGACACCAAGCTCACCAAATCCATGTCCTTCCACCCCTAGACAGATGGACAAACTAAGGCTGTAAATCAGATGATTGTGCATATCCTTTGCATGTATAATTCAAAGCACCCTCACACGTGGGATGAGAGCCTTCCCTATGTCCATCATAGCTATAACTGAGCTCTACATAGCTCAACCGACCATATCCCCTTTCAAGTGGGGTTGGGATTCCAACCATTGGGTCCCATAGATGTTGCACTTCCCCTTGCGGTCACCTCGACTGACTCATCTCCTGCTCCAACTGAAGCTAACAAAGCCACCCAGTTCATTTAGTGGATCCATCACATCTACCAACATGTTCAGGATATCCTACAGAAGTCCAATGACAAGTACAAACAACGCCATGATCAACATCAAGTGATGCATAAGTTTCAGGTGGGCGAAAAAGTTTGGTTGCACTTGCATAAAGAACGCCTTACAGGACCCCATCGAAAGCTTCTCCCACTACGTTATGGGTTGTACACTATCACGAAGGCCATGGGAGATAATTATTTTGAGCTCAACATTCCTCCTTTCCTTGGCCTACACCCAATGTTCAACATGGATCTCCTTCGCCCTTATTTCCCACCATTATTGGACACCTCAGAAGTAGAAAAACAACTGACACCAACAGAGCTCAACCCCGACTTCATACAATAGGAATCCAATCATCGAATTATGGACAGACATATCAAGGGAACTTGACAACAAAGGATCCATCTTTATTGAGTCGTCAAAGCAGGGAAGCTCCTGCACCAAGGCAAGTGGCTCACCCGGGGCCAAATTCAGCAAAAATTTCCTCATCTGATGGGGGAAATCAATGCAATGGAGACCATTTATTCCTAAGGAGGGAGGATTGATCCAGATGGATATTGGTGGCCACCCACCTTTTCCATCTAGCTTAAAACGGTTTTCTGACAATTTTGGTAATTTACTATTTTTAGTAGTTTTAACTTCTGGGGCCATTTTGAGGGCCTAAATGAAGGTTTTTCGGGATCGAGCTCCTCAATGATAGCCAAAGGAATGATTGAGCCCCCAAAATGAATCTCCTCGACGATACCTTTCCAACTGGCTATCACATTCCTAAAACGAAGATCATATGCAAAAGTACGACCACGGGAAGTTGATGTACTAACTTACCCAAACGGGGCCCACATGACTTTTGGAGCTTCATCTCCTAGGGTTAGGTTTTTGGAAGTCTAGGGTTTTTTTCATTCTTTCTTATTGTAAAAATTCCTTCAGAGCCTCATTGTAACTTTTCTTCTTACGAATGCACGCTTCTGTCACATCTCTTCTCAAAGATAAGCCGACACCATTCCAACAAGCTTGTTTTCGCTGCATTTTACAGTTTCATCTTATTTCGTTATTGAATAGAAAACCATTTTTACTGTATCTCTGTTATTTTGTTTTAAGCACCTGTTAATAATTTATATTCATTTCATTCTGCTCATAAAATCTGGATCAGTGGAAAAGGGGGAGAGAGAGAGGGAGTGGAAGAGAATGGGAGAGAGAAAACAAGAGTGAGATAAGGGGGGAGAGAGAGAAAGGGAGATAAGGATAGAATGGGAGAGAGGGTAGAATGTATGAGAGTGTGAGAGTGATAGAGAGGAAGACAAAGATATGGGATAGAGAGAGATAGCATCAAAGTGTGAGAGCGATAGAGAGGGAGATAAAGTTGGGGGGTAAAGAGAGAGATATAGTGAAGAAGGGGGGAGAGAGAAGAAAGTATGAGTGAAGAGCATAAGATGTCCATGCCTACGTGCCTCAATGTTATACCATGTAACCTATGAAATAATCATGAGAAGATGTGCAATTAGGAAAAAAATTGGATGGAAATACATATAATTTGATGGAAATGGATGGTGACAAATATCTATTGGGACTTGATAACATTCTATGTGAATTCTATAAGAATGTGGGTACCTAATAAGCATTAAGTCAAATTTTAGCCATGAGTTTTGCTAACTCAAAATCAAAATAAAGGTGATTTAACACACATGTAAGGACCTTTGTGACCTTGAAATGGGAGGAAAATGAATTCAAAAATGATTTAATTAGTAAATTATCAATTCATTCACATGACTAATGTCTCGACAAAAAAAAAACACTATGATTTTTTTAATAATGAATGCACCACATCCTAAGGAGTCATATAGATTTTTTAAATAGTACCCTATCTCATGTAAATATGTTATTGAGCAATGTCTAGATAATAAATTACATTCTATCAAATATGGAAACCTTCCCCATGTACAAATAATAACACCATGCCTATTGTTAATCAATGGAAGATTGTGGAACTGCTCAAACTCAACATTGAATTAATGACATGTTCTTGGCTTGTTTGTTTTCTTAGGATTCATTCTTGGCTTGTTTGAATGGTTGAAGAGTAAGTTTGAGGAAATGTTTAGGGAATAATTGCAATAGTTATAAGATCCAAGGAACTAAAGGATCGAGATAGAGGGATGGTCAAGAGATGGAACCAAGATTTAGTTTAGTCATGGATTGTAGGAAAAAAATGAGGAATCCCATAAATCACTAAGAGGAGTCATGTTAGGGTACCAATAAGTCAATACCTAGTTTTTGTTGTGAAATTACATATGAAAAATGAAAGGTAAAACTCAAGAAGGAGACATAAAGGAAGGGAAAGTCATAGAGGGTCTTTTAAAAACCCTTCTAAGAGGCTAAAAAGGCATGAAAATGATAGAAAGAAACTACCATTTTTGGCGGCATGTTCAGAGATAAAATGTCTCCACTCCATGACATAGTCATTGTCAGATAGTGACTAGATAATTCCTCCTCTGTTGTTGTGGGGAGTTGTCGGGTATGTTACGAGGAAACTCTCTCCATGGCTAGGGTGAACCACAACAGACAGGTATGGCTTTAGAAATCGACTCAATTCCAGCATATGTTATATAAACTAATGTGCAAGAGAAGTAATAAAGAGGCCTACCTCATCCAAACATTTGATGATGTCCACCGTTGAGCACTTCGACCCAAAGCTTTATACCTGCAACAAGTTCTCAACAAACAAGTAGAGAAATCATATAGTGATGATATAACAGGTTAGCACATTAGATAGCATAATCCATTAATATACAAAACAAACATTCCCATGGATCATAACACATATATTTGAAGGATATCAATTGGATGGGAAAGGAGTATTTCTATTAATACATGATTAGCAGAAGTGAAAACATTACAGAATTCCATGTCGGCATAGTTCTGAACCAAGAAACCAAGTTCCTTCCAATTGGGCCTCCACCACTTCAATCCTCCACCAAAGGCAAGCTCATATAAGGGAGACAAGGAGGTTCTCCATCAATAAGGGAAGAGCTTGGGTGTTGAAAACTGTGTTCAGACTTAAAGGAAAAAGGGATGCAGACTCAATAATGAAGTAATAATTTCTCCAAAGTAACTTTTCTCTCAAAGTTGAATTCTCTTTCCTCTTCCATAGCTCGGAATTGGATTCTTTATAGCCTTCGAAATGAAATTGAAGGGTCTATTCGAAATGTATCCAGTATATGGAAGGCAAAGGATTAGAGATCCCCTATCGTGACATGGAAACTCAACATTCAATTTTGATTTTCTGGCACAAATCCATATGTACGCGGGATGTAGTGGAATAGCCAGCGTATACGCTTGTTGTATATCTTTCAAGGTGCTTACAAGTGGAAAAATATTTGTTTTTTTCTATGGATTTATCAATCAGGGAAATTAAGTCTGCATGGAGGAATGGAATAAGGCCCTCTCTACAATATTGCATAGGGTCAGGCAAATCTTTCTATAACAGATTCCCCCTAATGTGTGAGGTCAGAGGAGAATCTGGGATGGCCGAAATACATTATAAATAACCCAGAAGTGGAGTGGTAGAGAACCAACTGGATGAACTCAATTTCTCATTACATTTTGTACTAACTTTTCATACATGGATGCCAAAAATACACTGCATATCCATGTGAAAAATATACCAAACAAGTGTCTGTGGCCATGAATAGGAAAATACAAATGTTGTTACATGCCAAACAATTTTCATAGTCGGGATCAAGGCCCAGTAGAAACAATCTCAAAGCCAATCTGAAGATATATGTATACCATGGAGTACAATCTAATCTCCCATGATCATTGTAGTCATACAGGTACTGGTCCAATGAAACAGAAGAAACAGCTCAGGAAATTTGTGTCCACATAGTGATGTCTTCAATTCTTCTACACAATTTGCCAAAGGTGCAATTCTACATCACGTGAATAAAGTAGTTGAGGTCGAACACAATGAGACATCATTTGATTACCGGTCATTGATGTATACCATTAAAAAATGTGAGACAACCTACCGATAATGAAAGTAGGTATCAAGGCACTGAGTACATTATTACAAGTGTGAATAGGGGATTCGATGTCAAACACCTGAAGAATCCATCGATCAGGAGACATTAATGTATTCCCAACTTTCAATGGAAAGAAAGCCTACCACTAATGACTACAAGCCTCAAGGTACTCATAAGACTCTAGGCCTCATTTCCAGAATAAATGGGTTGATGTCGATGGAAAGAGACCCGATGAAAGGAGAGAATTAAGGCATCTCTCATCAGTCATCATGAGGTACAAAGCAGGAGCTTCATGATTTGGTGGAAAGAGACGAAGAACAAGTTCGCGAATCAATGACCCTGTGTGTCTTCCGCATGTGCCAAGTGCGAGCGGTGCACGAAAAAGACCCTTTGAATAACAACCAATGATGAAAATTATTGACAAAGGTGAGGAAACCACCAATAAGGCTAATGGAATCCAAGACATTGAATGAATCCCATTTTGTGAATAGATGTCTTGTCGTTGAACACAAGGGAAACCACCCAGTCAATGACCAATGATGAAATGTTGACTGTTAGATTCAATGTTACCTACCAATGATGGAAGTAGGGCCAGGGTGCATGATAGGACTAAAGTATCATGTGATTCTGAGACAAACTGAGGGTATGGCCAACATGGAAAGTCAAGATTTCTGAGGAGTGGCCGACATAGGTTGATAGACATTCTTAGAACAAGAGCATGAGACATATGGTGGACTATGGCAGCATAGACCCAATGATAAAATCATGAGATGTAGGAGGCATCAATGAAGTTCTTTGTAGGGACTGGAAGAGTAACGAGTTGGTAGAGAAGACTCTATAATGAGCTCATCTTCCCGAGGCTATGCTAAACCCAAAATTATGATGAATGGACTCAAATAACTTTGTGCTTTGTTCAAAGGTGACATGACTGTTGGCGATATAAGATAATACTCCCTTCCCACCTGTCCTTTTTGTTTTTTCATAAAAAGTGAATGCTATGATACAGAGGAGGAAATGAGTGTTGCAAGAAAGAAAAAATTGTTCCATCAGTGGAACGTACCTATGCTCAATGTAGGGAAGTGCATGCGGTAGATGGACACACAGCAGAATGTTCCCTCCTAGGTATAGAGTGTCAAATTGTGAAGGATATAAACAAGGCTCTACTTGGTTGAGGATGAAAAAATGTTGGCGCAAATGGTTTATAATGAAAAGCGTGAACCGACTATAGGCTCAATACTGCAAGTAGGGGCATGAGATGAAATCACAACTTAACGCCAAAACAATTCCCTTTTTTTGTCTTTTAGTCTACTTGGTGTGAAAAAGGGGTAAAATTGTACCAAATAGACATCTTTTCAAAACCAATTTACTATTCTGAAAAAGACAAGTTCACTCGATGATCTTTTCATTTTTTATAACGAGTTGGAAAAGATATTAACTAAGACTCATG
Source organism: Picea engelmannii (assembly GCA_009831015.1). Taxonomy (NCBI): domain Eukaryota; kingdom Viridiplantae; phylum Streptophyta; class Pinopsida; order Pinales; family Pinaceae; genus Picea; species Picea engelmannii. Next base: position 976,364 of record ML780259.1, on the reverse strand, counting down.
ACCTTTCAAGTCCAATTTAACGAGTGTGAAAGGGAAAAATCACTCGATAATATTTTATCTTTTTGAACGAGTCGGAAAAGAGATTAACTCAGACTCGTTGGGAGATTCTAGGCGGAAAGTCATGGGGGAGGCCAAGGCTCATGTACTAGACTTCTGTAGAATGTCAGTATCTTATGAAGAACCGACACAAGCTTGGGAAAACCCAAAGCTCTCTAAGTCAAGGAGGATAAACTGATAATGTAGGTTATCATCTCCGTGATATATCATATAATATCTATTCCTTGAAAAGACATAGGTGGGGGCATTGGATACCCCATGAGACCATCCTAGTCAAATGGAACCTCGTCAAGACTTGGATGTAGAGACCTCGGGAAGAGTAAAACTCTCTCTTGTTCATAAGGTGCAAGACTAGAAATGATAAGGATGTGGCATAGAAGGTATAGAACCAGAACTAGAAGAGTGGGATCGACCGAAAATTTCATCCGTGGGACCGCTCCTTTAGACTTGTCAATATCTAAGAGAAGAGTGGGTTCAACCGAATATTGCATCAACATGACCACATCCTCAACCATTGGTTGAATAGGATGTGAGACAACGAGTTCAAGAGGTGCATCACCACCAAAAACAGGAGTGTTGTTGGTCAAATATTGCATCGATACAACTATTGGTTGAACAAGATGTGAGACAACAAGGTCAAGAGACACATCACCCCCAAACATAGGAGAGGTGGCGGTCGAACATTGCATCGACATGACCATTGGTTGAACGGGATGTGAGACAACAAGGTCAAAGGATGAAGCAACCCCTAAAGGAAAAAGGGTGTTAGCCGAAGATTGCATCGACATGACTATTGTATCAATCAAAGAAATAAAGCAGTGTGGGGAAACCATAGACGACTCAGAACCTATAGGGATCTCAAGTGAGAACCAAGCTTCCCGTATCCCATCAGTAGCAGGACACAAACTGATGCAGGAGCATCATACGCAGCCAACCAAGCAAGCATAAAGGCATAAGACAACTAGAAAAGCACCAACGCACATTTTGAAATATTTTGGAAAATTAATGAGCAGATATTAATGTAATAGATAGGGGAAGCGTACTTACATTTATATCTTGGATTTGTGAATAGATATTGAGTGATTTCTCTCATATGTCGAATGTAATAGGCATTTAAGTCTGTTTAATGAAAGTAGGTAGATTTGATTTAATAGATTAGACAGTTTAGAAGCGAAGGAGGGAAAACAGATATAGACACCCTCACCCTTGTATCATTGTAACAAGAACATTATGATCATTCAGATTTCATAAGATGTAGAGCTGTAGCAGAGAACTGTAGAGAAGAACCCATGTATAGGAGCACTTGAGTTAATATATAAATCTTTGACTCAATTTTCATGGTGTTATGATTCTTATTGTTTACATTTGTTAAATGGTATGTTTACAATTGTTTTATTTTCTCTGTTATGCATTTGTTTCAATGTTGTGTTGGGAGTATGATTTCATGTTGAGTGTATGAAGTCTGAGAGAGGAGAAGAATGAGTTTCAATTGTTTCTCTTCCTAAGAATTCCTACAAAGAGTGCAGTGAACGTCCGCAAGGTGTGCGTTGATGAGGATCTGAGTTTTATCTCGGAAAGCTCAGGGGAGATATCATTGTTCTCATAACTAGCAAAAGTGCGGGTGAGGTACAAAGTTGTGCAAGGTGTGTGTAGGCTGGTTGAAGCCTTAGAACTTATAAAATAAGGTGAATGTTGAAGGACTACTGTTGAAAAGAGTGCATAGGGTCGAAGACTCAAATAACTAGAGGTTATTTGAAAGTTTCCACAAGGAGTGCGAGCAAGATTCCTTTTGGGGGCTTGAGTTTGAAAGTGAGAGATCAGGAGGGATAGCACCTTTGAAGTGTTCAAAGGGAGGTAGAGATCAAAATCATCTAGTATAATTCAAGTTTAGGTGGAAGGACGCAAAGTCATTTTGGCCAGAGATCCTTGAAGAAGAGTGAACGAACAATGAAATTTCTTCGTGGAAGAAGTACCAAAATCCCGTGGACCATTGGATGTTGCAGATCTCTGAGAATGTTAAGGTTGAGTGTATTTTAGCATTCAGGAGCTCAAGAGGAGTAGCGACCATTGGATGAGAAGAAATAGGAGTCGTTGATCCCCCATTGGAGTGGAATTTCGACATTTCGGAATTTTGGGGTTTGGCATTTCGGTAATTCCGATGACAAGGAGTCGGGGCACTTTGCGTTGAAAACCCCAAAGTCAAGAAACACGACGTGTCTTTGGAGTAGGGCTATGGTCATGGAGAAAGTAGTCACATGGATCGAGATTTGGTCAGGGACTAATCTTCGTTGATCCCATTTCGACATTTCGACATTTCGGGGTTCGAGAAGTAGAGGAGGCTATGATTTTGGAATCGAGAGTCTCAAACTCCCAGTTCACGGAATCCTGAAAGATCCAGAGCCATCGGATTGAGAAAGATCTCAGCCATAGATCATGTGGGATGTGAGGCTTCGGGAATTTAGGAATCATAGTTTCAAAAGGTAAGGAAACTCTCTGATGTGGATTTCCGCGAGTCGCGAAATCCCAAAGAGCGAAAGGAAAAATTCCCAAAAGGTTGAGGGACAACAGTCGTTAGGGCCCAATTGGGTTTCGGGGTTTTAGGACTCAAGAAGTAGAGTTTCATGGTCAACACAACTCCCAAAATCATGGAGAGAGAAACGTTGAAAGGTGGGTCCCAAGTATCAGTTAGAGGATACGTGCGACAGAAGTCAAAGGAGTGGTCAAGGTTCGGCGAAAATACCGAAAGGTCGTCGATCTCGCCAAAGGAGAAATTTTAGAATTCGGTGAATCATAAGGGAAGAGGAATGATTGTTGGTTGTTTTCTCAAGTCCTAAAAATCCGAAATTAGTGGAAAACAAGTGGCGTGTTTTCGGCGCATTGAAGGAGTCAACCTTCGTTGACATTTCGGGTTTCGGAGGTTGAAGAGTCAAGGAACTTACATCAGGATTCGTGAAGGCATGAAATCTGAAATCCCTTTTTCGGTAAAAGTCTCGATCATATATGTTGATCAAGTGTGTAAAATTAGCGCCTTGTGTTTGATCACATGGGAATAACTCATAAGGACCTGTGGATACACCTTTTTGTGTGAGATATATTCCCTATGGAGAAAATCGAAGAGTCAATCTAACTCAGGGAAAGGTTTAGAATGATCCTAAGATCGTGAGGTCGCGCAGAACCTGTTGAGGTAGGGGGTTCGTTCCAGTTGTCGTATCAGAGCACAAAACAAATTCTTTTCTTTCTGTAGAAGAGAGAAAAGAGGAAAATTTTTCAACCATGCCACCGAGAAGAGGACATAGGCAAATGCCTTATCCAACAGTGGAAAGAGAAATGTGTGAGTTACGTGCCCGACTTGATGCTATGGAGACAACACAAAGGTGCATAGTCGACGCTGGGGATATCAATGAGGATGAAAGTGAAAATGAAGATGGAAATGAAGAATTTGCAGTCGAAGATGCTGCAGAAGAACACCTATTTAGGGCTGTTGCAAGGATAGGTGCCAGAGAAAAAATGGACATTCCCATGTATGAGGGAAAATTAGATGTTGAAGAACTGCTAGACTGGATTAGAGCTCTAGAAAAATACTTAAACTATGAGGATGTCGAGGAAGATAAGAAATTCAAACATGTCGTTACTAGACTTAAAGGGAATGCAACACTATGGTGGGATGAATTGTAGGCTAATAGATGCTACAAAGGCAAGCAGAAAATCAAAAGCTGGGATAGAATGGTTGCAAAGATGAAAGACATATTTATACCCAGGGATTATCAAATCACTCTATTTCGGAGGATGTAGAATTTGAGACAGAGGCTAATGTTAGTGAAGGAATACACTGAAGAATTCTACAGGATAAACATCAAAGCAGTTCATCAGGAAAGGGATGATGAAAAAAGTTGTCAGGTACAAGAATGGTCTATGATATGACATTCAAGATGAAATGGGCATGATGACCATTCTAAATGTGGAAGATGCTTATAAGATAGCTTTGAAAGCTGAAGATAAGCTGAGCCAGAAGCAAGGTCAAAGAGGTCGAGGTAGAAGTCAAGCCACAGGAAAAACAATTGCCCAACACATAACTCGGAATCCTAAAGAAGAGGGGAAGAAACCTCAACCTCAACCTGAGAGAGGAGGAAGCTCACAAGGAAGGTAGTATACTGATAAAAATACTTTTCCTCGAGCCAGAGGAAGAGGAAGAGGTAGAGGAGGTGAAGTGAAATGTTTTGTCTGTGGAAAAATTGGACATAAATCCTATGACTCTCTAGATAAAAAGAAAGATGGTGGTGAAACTCACATTTACAAAGCTCAAGGACGGAATGTTGAGGCAGAAGATGTTGAGGAAAGAAGATCTTTGATGATGAGGAAAGTTCTCTTAAAACCAGAGAAGGAGCCAGAGAACCCAGCCCAAAGAAACAGTCTATTTCAGACTATTTGCAAAACTAAGGATAGAGTATGCAAGGTCATAGTGGACAGCGGTAGCACAGACAATATCGTATCTATAGAGATGGTAGAAAAGATGGAGCTAGAGACTATTGTACATCCAAGCCCATACAAAGTTTTGTGGCTACAAAAAGGACATCAGGTAAATGTCACTAAGCTTGTTTAGTTGAATTTAAAATAGGAGGATATAAAGATGAAATATTATGTGATGTCATTCCCATGGATGTTTGTCATCTATTGCTGGGTAGACCATGGAAATATGATAGAAACATAGTTCATGATGGGAGAAATAACACGTACACCCTGGAGAAAAATGGTAGGACTCACATGTTGTTGCCGATTAAGGATAAAGAAGTGAAAACGGAGATGAGAAACACTATACTTCTCATGAGTGGGAAGGAACTTCTTAATGAGGTTAAGAAGAAATAAGACACACAATTTATAGTGGTCAGGAAGCCCAAAATTGTTTTGACCAGTATGAGAATAGATGATTTACAAGAAGAAATCCAGGAATTGTTTGGAGAATTTGTTGATATAGTAGTGGGTGAACTACATTGTTCATTTCCACCTATCAGGAGTATAACTCATCATATCGATCTTATACCTGGAGACAGTTTTCTTAACAAAGAAGCATATCAGTTGATGACGCAGGAAAATGAAGAAGTTAAGAGACAAGTCCAGGACTTAATGGACAAAGGATTGATTTGGGAGAGCTTGAGTCCATGCGTTGTTCTGACAGTGCTCAGCCCAAAGAAGGACAGAGGCTGGAGAATGTGTATAGACTCAAGGGAAATCAATAATATTACCATCATATACAGACTTCCATTTCCAAGGATGGATGACTTGATGGATTACTTGAGTGGAGCAAAGTTTTTTTCAAAGATTGATTTGAAAAGCGGGTATCATCAAATTCAAATGAGAGAAGGTGATGAATGGAGGACAACATTCAAGATGAATGAGGGGTTGTATGAATGGCTTGTCATGCCATTTGGCTTAAAGAATGTGCCCAATACTTTCATGAGGTTGATGAATGAAGTCCAAAAGGATTTCATAGGGAAATTCATCATTGTATATCTTGACGATATATTAATTTTCAGCAAGACAGAAGAAGGACACTTAAAGCATCTAGTTGCAGTAATGAGGAGATTACAATAGGAGAAATTGTTGGTTAATATGAAGAAATAATCATTTATGAGGACATAACTCATTTATTTGGGTTTTTTTATCTCTACAAATGAATTGAAAATGGACCAGGAAAAGATAAAGGCAATTAAGAATTGGCCATCGCCGAAGAGTGTATTTGAAGTGCGAAGCTTCCATGGTTTGGCTAGCTTCTACAGGAAATTCATCTGAAAATTCAGTGGAATTAACACACTCATGATGGATACGGTGAAGAAAAGACATAAATCTTTTCACTAGACAGAGGAAGTAGAGAAGAGCTTCAACCTGCTGAAGAAGAAGACCACTGAGCAACCAATTCTGGTTTTGCCATATTTTAGCAAGACATTCCAGGTTAGGTGTGCCGTGAGTGGATTTGCAATTGGAGTGGTCTTGAGCCAAGACGATAGGTCGATCGCATATTTCAGTGAAAAACTGAATGAAGCGAAGATTAAGTACTCCACATGTGACAAAGAATTCTATGTAGTCATACAAGCACTGAAGAAATGGAGACACTATTTGGTTCCCAAGGAGTTTGTTTTGTACAGTGATAATCATGCTTTACAATTCATGACTCGACAGTAGAAGTTGAACCAAAAACATGCTAAATGGGTTGAATTCATGCATAATTTTACTTTTTTGATTAAGCATATTTCTGGAACTACTAACAAAGTTGTTGATTCTTTGAGAAGGAAATGTTTTCTTATGCAGGAATTCAAAGTCAAGACTTTGGATTTTGATAACCTTAAAGAAATGTATAGGGATGATCCAGACTTCAAGGAGGCATATGAGGCATCTAATAATCTATCTCTCAGGGATAGAAGCCAATGAACTGAATACATGATCCAGGATGGATTATTTTTTAGGGGAAATCAACTATGTATAAAAAAATGCTCCATGAGGGAGAATTTGCTGAAGGAAAAACACAGTGGAGGATTGGTCGGACATTTCGGTCATGACAAGACATTCTCAAACTTGAATGGCTCATATTTTTGGCTAGGTATGAGGACATATGTCAAGAAATTTGTGGACAGGTGCAAAATTTGTTAGCACATGAAAGGAAAAAGGCAGAACACAGGGTTATATCAACCATTACACATACCAAAAAGGTCGTGGGACGCAGTGAGCATGGATTTTGTATTGGGACTTCCAAGAACACAGAGAGGATATGATTCAATATTTGAGGTAGTCGACAGATTTTCAAAAATGGCACATTTCATACCATGCCAGAAGACCAGTGACACAACTCATATTGTGAACGGTTTGCCAAAGAGTATCGTGTCTGATCGAGATACCAAGTTCGTAGGGAATTTATGGAGGAAATAATGGAAGAAGTTGGGGACAATTTTTTCTTTTAGCTCAACATATCATCGTCAGATGTATGGACAGACAAGTTGTGAACAAGAGCTTGGGAGATCTATTAAGAAGCTTAATGACTGAACACCACAGTCAATGGGATCACATTCTGCCACAGGCGGAATTCACTTACAATGATTCACTCAATAGAAGCATGGGCAGAGTCCATTCCATATTGTATATGGAATGCAACCAAGGGGAGTTTATGAATTGAAAGATTCAGAACAAAATGAATTCAGGAGTGCTAGTGCAGAGGACTTTGCAGAAGGAATGAAGGAGCTTCACAGCCGAGTTAAGGAGCGATTGCAGAATTCAAGTCAAGAATACAAGTGGAGAGTAGATCAACACAGGCGAGAACTTCAATTTGAAGTTGGTGATATGATTATTGTGCATCTGAGGAAGCAGAGGTTCCCAAGGGGGATGTATAATAAGCTGAAGATGAAAAAGATTGGACCATGCAAGGTCATAAGGAAATTTGGGGCAAACGCATATGATATTGAATTACTTGATGGCGTCGGAATCTCACCGATATTCAATGTTGCGGATTTGTACCCTTACAGAGCTGAAGAAGCAGGATCAGAGAAGGAACAGAAAGAGGTTCAATGGACAAAAAAAATGCCTATAGTTGAAAAGCCATAGATGGAAATCATAATTAACAAAAGGATTAGCAAAAAGACTAGGAGGAAAGAGTATTCTAAATACTTGGTCATGTGGAAAGGACATCCAGTTGAAGATGTCAGTTAGGAAGATGAAGCAACAATTCATAGGCTTGGACAGACCGTGCAACAGATCATGAATAAGATTTCATGAAAATTTTCAAGAAAGCGAGTATGATGCAGCAGCATCATACACAGCTAGCCAAGAAAGCATAAAGGTGGAAGACAACTGGAAAAGCACCAACGCACATTTTGAAATGTTTTGGAAAATTAATGAGCGGATATTAATGTAATATCTAGGGGAAGCGTACTTACATTTATATCTTAGAGTTGTGAATAGATCTTGAGTGATTTCTCTCATCTGTCGAATGTAATAGGCATTTGAGTCTGTTTAATTAAAGTAGGTAGATTTGATTTAATAGATTAGACAGTTTAGAAGAGAAGGAGGGAAAATGGATATAGACACCCTCACCCTTGTATCATTGTAACAGGAACATTATGATCATTCATATTTCATAAGAAGTAGAGGTGTAGTAGAGAACCGTAGAGAAGAACCCATGTATAGGAGCATTTGAGTTAACATATAAAGCTTTGACTCAATTTTCATGGTGTTATGATGCTTACTATTTACATTTGTTAAATGGTATGTTTACATATGTTTTATTCTCTCTGTTATGCATTTGTTTCAATGGTGTGTCGGGAGTATGATTTCATGTTGAGTGTATGAATTTTGAGAGAGGAGACGAATGAGTTTCAATTGTTTCTCTTCCTAAGAATTCCTGCAAAGAGTGCAGTGAATGTCCACAAGGTGTGCGTTGACGAGGATCTGAGTTTTATCTAAGAAAGCTCAGGAGAGATATCGTTGTTCTCATAACTAGAAGAAGTGTAGGTGAGGCACAGAATCGTGCAAGGTGTGCATAGGCTGGTTGAAGCCTTAGAACTTATCAACTAAGGTGAAGGTTGAAGGACTACTATTGCAAAGAGTGCACAGGGTCGAAGACTCAAATAACTACAGGTTATTTGAAAGTTGCCGCAAGGAGAGCGAGAAGGATTCCTTTTGGGGGCTTGAGTTTTCAAGTGAGAGCTCGGGAGGGATAGCACCTTTGAATTTTTCAAAGGGAGGTGGAGATTGAAATCATCTCGTAGAAGTCAAGTTCAGGTGGAAGGACACCAAGTCATTTTGGCCAGAGATCCTTGAAGAAGAGTGAACAAATGGTGAAATTTCATCATGTAAGAAGTATAGAAATCCCGTGGACCATTGGATCTCGCAGATCTGCGAGAAGTTTAAGGTTGAGTGTCTTTTAGTGTTCAGGAGCTCAGTAGGAGTAGAGACCATTGTATGAGAAGCAACAGGAGCCCTTCACCACCCTTTGGAGTAGAATTTCGACATTTCGACAATTCCAATGACAAGGAGCCAGGGCACTTTGTGTTGAAAACCTCTAAGTCGAGAAATGCGACGTGTCTTTGGAGTAGGGTTGTGGTCATGGAGGAAGTAGTCACATGGACCGATATTTGGTTAGGGACTAATCGTTGTTGAGACCATTTCAACATTTCGGCATTTCGGGGTTCGGGAAGTAGAGGAGGCTGTGATTTTGGAATCGAGAGTCTCAAACTCCCGGTTCACAGAATCTCAAAAGATCTAGAGCCGTCGGATCGAGGAATATCTCAGTCGTAGATCATGTGGGAAGTGAGGCTATGAGAATTTGGGAATTGAATTTTTGAAAGGTAAGGAAACTCTCTGCTATGGATTTTCGCGAGTTGCGAAATCCCAAAGAGCGAAAGAAAAAATTCCCGAAAGGTTGAGGGACAATAGTCGTTGGGGCCCAATCGGGTTTCGAGGTTTTGGGACTTAAGAGGTAGAGTTTCATGGTCAACACAACTCCCAAAATCATGGAGAGAGAAACGTCGAAAGGTGGGTCCCAAGTATCAGTCAGAGGATACATGCGGAGGAAGTCAAAGGAGTGGTCAAGGTTCAGTGAAATTCCCGAAAGGCCGTCGATCTCGCCAAAGTAGAAATTTTGGAATTCGGGGAATCATAAGGGAAGAGGAACGATTTTTGGTTGTTCACTCAAGTTCCAGAAAGCCGAAATTAGTGGGAAACAAGTGGTGTGTATTTAGCGCATTGAAGGATTCAACCTTCATTGACATTTAAGGTTTCGAAGGTTGAAGAGTCAAGGAACTTACATCAGGATTTGCGAAGTCACGAAATCTGAAATCCCTTTTTCGGTAAAAGTCTCGATTATATATGTTGATCAAGTGTGTAGAGTTAGTGCCCTGTGTTTGATCATGCAGGCATAACTCATAAGGACCTGTGGATACACCCTTGTGTGTGTGAGATATTCCCTGTGGAGAATATCGAAGAGTCAATCTGACTCAGGGAAAGGTTTAGAACGATCCTAAGACTGGGAGGTCACATAGAACCTGTTGAGGAAGGGGGTGTTGCACCATTTGTGGTATCAGAGTAGAGAATAAATTCTTTTATTTCTGTAGAAAAGAGAAAAGAGGAAAAATTTTCATCCATGTCGCCGAGAAGAAGAGATAGGAAAATGTTTGATCCAACAGTGGAAAGAGAAATGCGTGAGTTACATGCCAGACTTGATGCTATGGAGACAACAGAAAGGCTCACAGTCGACGTTGGGGATATTAGCGAGGATGAAAATGAAAATGAAGCTAGAAATGAAGAAGTTGCAGTCGAAGATGCTGCAGAAGAATGCTTATTCAGGGTTGTTGCAAGGATAGGTGCAAGAGAAAAATTGGACATTCCCATGTATGAGGGAAACTTAGATATTGAAGAACTTCTAGACTGGATTAGAGCTCTAGACAAATAATTCAACTATGAGGATGTCAAGGAAGATAATAAAGTCAAACATGTCGTTACTAGACTTAAATGGCATGTGGCACTGTGGTCGGATGAACTGCGGGCTGACAGACACTGCAAAGGCAAGCAGAAAATCAAAAGCTGGGATAGAATGATTGCAAAGATGAAAGCCAAATTTATACCCAAGGTTATCAAATCACTATGTTTCAGAGGATGCAAAATTTGAGACAGAAGCTGATGTCAATGAAGGAATACACTGAAGAATTCTACAGGATAAACATCAAAGCAGGTCATCGGGAAAGAGATGATGAAAAAGTTGGCAGGTACATGAATGGTCTACGATATGAAATTAAAGATGAGATGGTCATGATGACCATTCAAAATGTGGAAGATTTTTATCAGATAGCTTTGAAAGCTTAAGAGAAGCTGAGCTGGAAGAAAGGTCAAAGAGGCAGAGGTAGAAGTCAAGCCAGAGGCAAAACAATTTCCCAAGACAGAACTCAGAAACCTAAAGAAGAGAGGAAGAAACCTCAACCTCAACCTGAGAGAGGAGGAAGCTCACAAGGAAGGAATTATACTAATAAAAATACTTTTCCTCGAGCCAAAGGAAGAGGAAGAGGTAGAGGAGGTGAAGTGAAATGTTTTGCCTGTGGAAAAATTGGACATAAATCTTATGAGTGTCCAGATAATAAGAAACATTGCGGTGAAACTCAAATTTCCGAAGCTCAAGGATGGAATGTTGAGGCAGGAGACGTTGAGGGTGGAAGATCTTTGATGATGAGTAAAGTTCTCTTGAAACCAGAGAAGGAGCCAGAGAACCCAGCCCAAAGAAATAGTCTTCTTCAGAATGCTTGCAAAAATAAGGATAGAGTATGTAAGGTCATAGTGGACAGTGGTAGCACAGACAATCTTGTATCTACAGAGATGGTAGAAAAGATGGAGCTGGAGACTGTTGTACATCCAAGCCCATATAGAGTTTTGTGGCTACAAAAAGGACATCAGGTAAATGTCACTAAACAGTTTTTAGTTGAATTTAAAATAGGAGGATATAATGATGAAATATTATGTGATTTCATTCCCATGGATGTTTGTCATCTATTGCTGGGTAGACCATGGAAATATGACAAAAACGTAGTTCATGATGGGAGAAAGAACGCGTACACCCTGGAGAAAAATGGTAGGACTCACATGTTGTTGTCGATCAAGGATAAAGAAGTGAAAACATAGATGAGCAACACTGTACTTCTCATGAGTGGGAAGGAACTTCTTAATGAGGTTAAGAAGAAATAAGACACACAATTTATTGTGGTCAGGAAGCCCAAAATTGTTTTGACCAGTACGAGAATAGATGATTTAGCAAAAGAAATCCAGGAATTGGTGGGAGAATTTGTTGATATAGTAGTGGATGAACTACCTTGTTCGTTGCCACCTATCAGGAGTATAATTCATAATATCGATATTATACCTGGAGCCAGTTTGTCGACCAAAGCAACATATCGGTTGACACCGCAGGAAAATGAAGAAGTTAAGATACAGGTCCAGGACTTAATGGACAAAGGATTGATTTGGGAGAGGTTGAGTTGATACGTTGTTCCGACAGTGCTTAGCCCAAGGAAAGATGGAGGCTAGAGAATGTGTACAGACTCAAGGGCAGTCAATAAGATTACCATCAGATACAGATTTTCATTTCCAAGGATAGACGACTTGATGGATTGCTTGAGTGGAGCAAAGTTTTTTTCAAAGATTGATTTGAAAAGCGAGTATCATCAAATTCAAATGAGAGAAGGTGATGAATGGAAGACAACATTCAAGATGAATGAGGGGTTGTATGAATGGCTTGTCATGCCATTTGGCTTAATGAATGTGCCCAATACTTTCATGAGGTTGATGAATGAAGTCTTGAAGGATTTCATAGGTAAATTCGTCATTGTATATCTTGACGATATATTAATTTTCAGCAAGACAGAAGCAGAACACTTAAAGCATCTAGTTGCAGTAATGAGGAGATTACAACAGGAGAAATTGTTGATTAATATGAAGAAATCATCATTTATGAGGACATAACTCATTTATTTGGGTTTTTTTATCTCTACAAATGAATTGAAAATGGACCCGGAAAAGATAAAGGCGATTAAGAATTGGCCATTGCCGAAGAGTGTATTTGAAGTACAAAGCTTCCATGGTTTGGATAGCTTCTACAGGAAATTCATCCGAAACATCAGTGGAATTAGGGCACCGATGATGGATGTGGTGAATAAAAGACATAAATATCTTCATTGGACGGAGGAAGAAGAGAGGAGCTTCAACCTGTTGAAGAAGAAGATCACTGAGCAACCAATTCTGGTTTTGCCAGATTTTAGCAAGACATTCTAGGTCAGTTGTGATGCGAGTGGATTTTCAATTGGAGTGGTCTTGAGCCAAGATGACAAGCCGATCGCACATTTCAGTGAAAAACTGAATGAAGCGAAGATTAAGTACTCCACATATGACAAATAATTCTATGCAGTCATACAAGCACTGAAGAAATGGAGACACTATTTGGTTCCCAAGGAGTTTGTTTTGTACAACGATAATCACGCTTTATAATTCATGACTTGACAGGAGAATTTGAACCAAAAACATGCTAAATGGGTTGAATTCATGCAGAATTTTACTTTTGTGATTAAGCATATTTCTGGAACTGCTAACAAAGTTGTTGATGGTTTGAGCAGGAAATGTTTTCTTATGAAGGAATTCAGAGTCAAGACTTTGGGTTTCTATAACCTTAAAGATGTGTATAGGGATGATCCAGACTTCAAGGAGGCATATGAGGCATTTGATAATGCAGCTCTTAGTGATAGAAGCCAATGGACTAAATAGATGATCCAGGATGGATTATTGTTCAGGGGAAATCAGCTATGTATTCCAAAATGCTCCATGAGGGAGAATTTACTGAAGGAAAAACACAGTGGAGGATTGGTTGGACATTTTGGTTATGAAAAGACGTTCTCAAAGTTGAATGGCTCATATTTTTGGCCAGGGATGAGGACAGATGTCAATAAACTTGTGGACAGGTGAAAAATTTGTCAGCGCATGAAAGGAAAAAGGCAGAATACAGGGTTATATCAACCGTTACCCATATCAGAAAGGCCGTGGGACACAATGAGCATGAATTTTGTATTGGGACTGCCAAGAACACAGAGAGGATATGAGTCAATATTTTTGGTAGTCGACAGATTTTCAAAAATGGCACATTTCATACGATGCCAAAAAACCAGTGATGCAACTCATATTGCGAACCTGTTTTTCAAGGAAGTCGTCAGACTTCACGGTTTTCCAAAGAGTATCATGTCTGATCGAGATACCAAGTTCGTAGGGAATTTCTGGAGGACATAATGGAAGAAGTTAGGGACAATTTTGTCTTTTAGCTCAGCATATCATCCTTAGACGGATGGACAGACATAAGTTGTGAACAAGAGCTTGGGAGATTTTTTAAGAAGCTTAGTGACTGAACACCACAGTCAATGGGATCACATTCTGCCACAGGTAGAATTCGCTTACAATGATTCACTCAATAGAAGAACAGGGAAAAGTCCATTCGAGATTGTATATGGAATGCAGCTAAGGGGAGTTTCTGAATTGAAAGATTTAGAACAAAATGAATTCAGGAGTGCTAGTGCAGAGGACTTTGCAGAAGGAATGAAGGAGCTTCACAGATGATTTAAGGAGCGATTGCAGAGTTCAAGTCAAGAATACAAGCGGAGAGAAGATCAACACAGGCGAGAACTTCAATTTGAAGTTGGTGATCTGATTCTTGCGCATCTGAGGAAGCAAAGGTTCCCAAGGGGGGACGTATAATAAGTGGAATATGAAAAATATTGGACTGTGCAAGGTCATAAGGAAATTTGGGGCGAACGCATATGATATTGAATTAGCCGATGGGGTTGGAATCTCACCGATATTCAATGTTGCAGATTTGTACCCTTACAGAGCTAAAGAAGAAGGAGCAGAGGAGGAACAGAAACAGGTTGAATGGACAAAACAAATGTCTGTAGCTGAAAAGCCATAGATGCAAGGCATAGTTGAAAAAAGGATTAGCAAGAACACCAGGAGGAAAGAGTATTTTGAATACTTGGTCAAGTGGAAAGGACATCCAGTTGAAGATGCCAATTGGGAAGATGAAGCAGCAATTCATAGGCATGGACAGACCGTGCAAGAGCTCATGAATAGGAGTTTATGAAAATTTTCAAGCAAGGGAGTATGATGCAACAACATCATACGCAGCCAACCAAGCAAGCATAAAGGCTAAATACATCTAGAGAAGCACCAACGCACATTTTAAAATGTTTTGGAAAATTAATGAGCAGATATTAATGTAATAGATAGGGGAAGCATACTTACATTTATATCTTGGAGTTGTGAATAGATATTGAGCGATTTCTCTCATCTGTCGAATGTAATAGGCATTTAAGTCTGTTTAATGAAAGTAGGTAGATTTTATGTAGTAGATTAGATAATTTAGAAGTGAAGGAGGGAAAACGGATATAGACACCCTCACCCTTGTATCATTGTAACAAGAACATTATGATCGTTCAGATTTCACAAGCTATAGAGTTGTAGTAGAGAACTGTAGCGAAGAACCCATGTACAAGAGCATTTGAGTTAATATATAAAGCTTTGACTCAATTTTCATGGTGTTATGATGCTTACTTTTTACATTTGTTAAATGGTATGTTTACAATTGTTTTATTTTCTCTATTATGGATTTGTTTCAATGTTGTGTTGGGAGTATGATTTCATGTTGAGTGTATGAAGTCTGAGAGAGGAGAAGAATGAGTTTCAATTGTTTATCTTCCTGAGAATTCCTACAAAGAGTACAGTGAACGTCTACAAGGTGTGCGTTGATGAGGATCTGAGTTTTATCTCAAAAAGCTCAGGAGAGATATCATTATTCTCATAACCAGCAGAAGTGCAGGTGAGGCACAGAGTCGTGCAAGGTGTGCACAGGCTAGTTGAAGCCATAGAACTTATCAACTAAGGTGAAGGTTGAAGGACTACTGTTTCAAAGAGTGCACAGGGTCGAAGACTCAAATAACTAGAGGTTATTTGAAAGTTTCTGCAAGGAGTGCGAGCAGGATTCCTTTTGGGGGCTTGAGTTTGCAAGTGAGAGATCATGAGGGATAGCACCTTTCAAGTGTTCAAAGGGAGACAGAGATCGAAATCATCTCGCAGAAGTGAAGTTTAGGTGGAAGGACGCCAAGTCATTTTGGACAGAGATCCTTGAAGAAGAGTGAACGAACAGTGAAATTTCTTAGTGGAAGAAGTACCGAAATCCCGTGGACCGTTGGATCTTGCAGATCTGCGAGAAGGTTAAGGCTGAGTGTATTTTAGTGTTGAGGAGATCAGGAGGAGTATATACCATTGGATGATAAGAAATAAGAGCCGTTGATCCCCCTTTAGAGTGGAATTTTGTCATTTCGGCATTTCGGGGTTCGACATTTCGACAATTATGATGACAAGGAGTCGGGGCACTTTGCGTTGAAAACCTAGAAGTTAAGAAACATGATGTGTATTTGGAGTAGGGATGTGGTCATGGAGGAAGCATTCACATGGATCGATATTTGGTCAGGCACTAATCCTCGTTGAGCCCATTTCGGCATTTCGGCATTTCTGGGTTCGGGAAGTAGAGGAGGCTGTGATTTTGGAATCAAGATTCTCAAACTCCTGGTTTGCGGAATCCTGAAAGATCAAAAGCCATCAAATTGAGGAAGATGTCAGTCATAGATCATGTGATAAGTGAGGCTTCGGGAATTCAGGAATTGAAGTTTCGAAAGGTAAGTAAACTCTCTGCTATGGATTTTCGTGAGTCACGAAATCTAGAAGAGTGAAAGGAAAAATTCCCAAAAGGTTGAGGGACAATAGTCGTTGGGGCCCAATCGGGTTTCGGGGTTTTGGGACTCAAGAGGTAGAGTTGCACAGTCAACACAACTCCCGAAATAATATAGAGAGAAATGCTAAAAGGTGGGTCCCAAGTATCAGTCAAAGGAAATGTGTGGCGGAAGTCAAAGGAGTGGTCAAGGTTTGGCGAAAATCCCGAAAGGCTGTCGATCTCGCCAAAGGAGAAATTTTGGAATTCGGGGAATCATAAGGGAAGAGGAACAATTGTTGGTTGTTCACTCAAGTCGTAGAAAGCCGAAATTAGTGGGAAATAAGTGGTGTGTGTTCGATGCATTGAAGGAGTCAAACTTCGTTGACATTTCAAGTTTTGTCGGTTGAAGGGTCAAGGAACTTACATCAAGATTTGTGAAGTCACGAAATCTGAAATCCCTTTTTCAGTAAAAGTCCCGATCATATATGTTGATCAAGTGTGTAGAGTTAGCGCCCTGTGTTTGATCATGCAGGCATAATTCATAAGGACTTGTGGATACACACTTGTGTGTGTGAGATGTTCCCTGTGGAGAAACTCAAAGAGTTAATCTGACTCAGGGAAAGGTTTAGAACGATCCTAAGATTGGGAGGTTGTGTAGAACCTAATGAGGCAGGGGATGTTGCGCCAGTTGTGGTATCAAAGCACAAAACAAATTCTTTGCTTTCTGTGGCAGAGAGAAAAGAGGAAAAAATTTCATCCATGCCGCCGAGAAGAAGAGATAGGAAAATGCCTGATCCAACAGTGGAAAGAGAAATGCATGAGTTACGTGCCAGACTTGATGCTATGGAGACAACACAAAGGCGCATAGTCGACGTTGGGGATATCAATGAGTATGAAATTGAAAATGAATATGGAAATGAATAATTTGCAGTCGAAGATGCTGCAGAAGAATGCCTATTCAAGGTTGTTGCAAGGATAGGTTCCAGAGCAAAAATGGACATTCCCATGTATGAGGGAAACTTAGATGTTGAAGAACTTCTATACTAGATTAAATATCTAGACAAATACTTCGACTATGAGGATGTCGAGGAAGATAAGAAAGTCAAGCATGTTGTTACTAGACTTAAAGGGCATGCAGGACTGTGGTGGGATGAACTGCAGGCTGACAGACGCTGCAAAGGCAAGCAGAAAATCAAAAGCTGGGATAGAATGGTTGCAAAGATGAAATAAAAATTTGTACCCAGGGATTATCAAATCACTCTATTTCGTAGGATGTAGAATTTGAGATAGAAGCTGATGTCAGTGAAGGAATACACTGAAGAATTCTACAGGATAAACATCATAGTAGGTCATCGGGAAAGCGATGATGAAAAAGTTTCCAGGTACATGAATGGTCTACGATATGAAATTCAATATGAGATGGGCATGATGACCATTCGAAATGTGGAATATTCTTATCATATAGCTTTGAAAGCTGAAGAGAAGTTGAGCCAGAAGCAAGGTCAAAGAGGCTGAGGTAGAAGTCAATCCAGAGGAAAAACAATTACCCAAGACAGAACTCAGAAACCTAAAGCAGATGAGAAGAAATCTCAACCTCAACCTGAGAGAGGAGGAACCTCACAAGGAAGGAAGTATGTTGATAAAAATACTTTTCCTCGAGCCAGAGGAAGAGGAAGAGGTAGAGGAGGTGAACTCAAATGTTTTTTCTGTGGAAAAATTAGACATAAATCCTATGAGTGTCCAGATAAGAAGAAAGATGGTGGTGAAACTCACATTTCCGAAGGTCAAGGATGGAATGTTGAGGCAGAAGACGTTGAGGGAAGAAGATCTTTGATGATGAGGAAAGTTCTTTTGAAACCAGAGAAGGAGCCAGAGAACCTAGCCCAAAAAAACAGTTTGTTTCAGACTTCTTGCAAAACTAAGGATAGAGTATGCAAGGTCATAGTGGACAACGATAGCACAGACAATCTTGTATCTACAGAGATGGTAGAAAAGCTGTAGCTGGAGACTGTTGTACATCCAAGCCCATACAGAGTTTTGTGGCTACAAAAATGACATCAGGTAAATGTCACTAAATAATGTTTAGTTGAATTTAAAATAGGAGGATATAAAGATGAAATATTATGTGATGTCATTTCCATGGATGTTTGTCATCTATTGCTGGGTACACTGTGGCAATATGACATAAACGTAGTTCATGATGGGAGAAAGAACACGTACACCCTGGAGAAAAATGGTAGGACTCACATGTTGTTGTCGATTAAGGATAATGAAGTGAAAACAGAGATGAGAAACACTGTACTTCTCATGAGTGGGAAGGAACTTCTTAATGAGGTTAAGAAGAAAGAAGACACACAATTTATTGTGGTCAGGAAGCCCAAAATTGTTTTGACTAGTACGAGAATAGATGATTTACCAGAAGAAATCCAGGAATTGTTTGGAGAATTTGCTGATATAGTAGTGGAAGAACTACCTTATTCATTGCCATCTATCGGGAGTATAAGTCATCATATCAATATTATACCTGGAGCCAGTTTGTCGAACAAGGCAGCATATCGGTTGACGCCACAGGAAAATTAAGAAGTTAAGAGACAGGTCTAGGACTTAATGGACAAAGGATTGATTGGGGAGAGCTTGAGTCCATGCATTGTTCCGACAATGCTCAGCCCAAAGAAAGACGGAGGCTGGGGAATGTGTACAGACTCAAGGGAAATCAATAAGATTACCATCAGACATAGATTTCCATTGCCAAGGATGGATGACTTGATGGATTGCTTGAGTGGAGCAAAGTTTTTTCAAAGATTGATTTGAAAAGCGGGTATCATCAAATTCAAATGAAAGAAGGTGATAAATGGAAGACAACATTCAAGATGAATGAGGGGTTGTATGAATGGATTGTCATGCCATTTGTCTTAACGAATGCGCCCAATACTTTCATTAGGTTGATGAATGAAGTCCTGAAGGATTTCATAGGGAAATTCGTCATTGTATATCTTGACGATATATTAATTTTTAGCAAGACAGAAGCAGAACACTTAAAGCATCTAGTGGCAGTAATGAGGAGATTACAGTAGGAGAAATTGTTGATTAATATGAAGAAATCATCATTTATGAGGACATAACACATTTATTTGGGTTTTTTTATCTATGCAAATGAATTGAAAATGGACCTGGAAAATATAAAGGCGATTAAGAATTGGCCATCGCCGAAGAGTGTATTTGAAGTACGAAGCTTCCACGGTTTGGCTAGATTCTATAGGAAATTCATCTGAAAATTCAACGGAATTAGAGCACCGATGATGGATATGGTGAAGAAATGACATAAATCTTTTCACTGGATGGAGGAAGCAGAGAAGAGCTTCAACCTTCTAAAGAAGAAGATCACTGAGAAACCAATTATGCTTTTTCCAGATTTTAGCAAGACATTCCCAGTCAGATGTGACGGGAGTGGATTTGCAAATGGAGCGGTCTTGAGCCAAGACAAAAGGCTGATCACATATTTCAGTGAAAAACTGAATGAAGTGAAGATTAAGTACTCCACATATGACAAAGAATTCTATAGAGTCATACAAGCACTGAAGAAATCGAGACACTATTTGGTTCCCAAGGAGTTTGTTTTGTACAGCGATAATCACACTTTACAATTCGTGACTCGACATGAGAAGTTGAACCAAAAACATGCTAAATTGGTTGAATTCATGCAGAATTTTACTTTTGTGATTAAGCATAATTATGGAACTGCTAACAAAGTTGTTGATGCTTTGAGCAGGAAATGTTTTCTTATGCAGGAATTCTGAGTCAAGACTTTGGATTTTGATAACCTTAAAGAAATGTATAGGGATGATCTAGACTTCAAGGAGGCATATGAGACATATGAGAATCCAACTCTTAGGGATAGAAGCCAATGGACTGAATACATGATCCAGGATGGATTATTGTTTAGGGGAAATCAGCTATGCATTCCAAAATGCTCCATGAGGGAGAATTTGCTGAAGGAAAAACATAGTGGAGGATTGGTAGGACATTTCATTCATGACAAGACGTTCTCAAAGTTGAATGGCTCATATTTTTGGCCAGGGATGAGGACAGATGTCAAGAAATTTGTGGACAGGTGCAGAATTTGTCAGCACACGAAAGGAAAAAGGAAGAACACAGGATTATATCAACCATTACCCATACCAGAAAGGTCGTGGGACGCAGTAGTAGTTCTATATTTGTGGTAGTCGATAGATTTTCAAAAATGGCACATTTCATACCATGCCAGAAAACCAGTGACACAACTCATATTACAAACTTGTTTTTCAAGGAAGTCGTCAGACTTCACGGTTTGCCAAAGAGTATCGTGTTTGATCGAGATACCAAGTTTGTAGGGAATTTTTTGAGGACCTTATGGAAGAAGTTGGGGACAATTTTGTCTTTTAGCTCAGCATATCATCCTTATATGGATGGACAGACATAAGTTGTGAACAGGAGCTTGGAAGATTTGTTAAGAAGCTTAGTAACTGAACACCACAGTCAATGGGATCACATTCTACCATAGGAGGAATTCACTTACAATGATTCACTCAATAGAAGCAAAGGGAAGAGTCCATTCCATATTGTATATGGAATGAAGGAAAGGGGAGTTTCTGAATTGAAATATTTGGAACAAAATGAATTCAGGAGTGCCAGTGCAGAGGACTTTGCAGAAGGAATGAAGGAGATTCATAGCCGAGTTAAGGAGTGATTGTAGAGTTCAAGTCAAGAATACAAGAGGAGAGCAGATCAACACAGGTGAGAACTTCAATTTGAAGTTGGTGATCTGATTCTTGTGCATATAAGGAAGGAGAGGTTCCCAAGGGGGACGTATAATAAGCTGAAGATGAAAAAGATTGGACCATGCAAGGTCATAAGGAAATTTGGGGCAAACTCATATGAGATTGAATTACCCGATGGGGTCATAATCTCACCAATATTCAATGTTGTGGATTTGTACCCTTATAGAGATGAAGAAGTAGGAGCAGAGGAGGAACATAAAGAGGTTCAATGGAAAAAACAAATGCTTGTAGCTAAAAGGCCACAGATGGAAGGAATAACTGACAAAAGTATTAGCAAAAAGACTAGGATGAAAGAGTATTTTGAATACTTGGTCAAGTGGAAAGGACATCCAGTTGAAGATGCCAGTTGGGAAGATGAAGCAACAATTCATAGGCATGGACAAAATGTGCAAGAGCTCATGAACATGAGTTCATGAAAATTTTCAAGCAAGGGAGTATGATGTAGCAACATCGTACACAAGCAAGCAAGCAAGCAAGCAAGCATAAAGGCGAAAGACAACTGGAAAAGCACCAACGCACATTTTGAAATGTTTTGGAAAATTAATGAGCGAATATTAATGTAATAGCTAGGGGAAGCGTACTTACATTTATATCTTGGAGTTGTGAATAGATATTGAGTGATTGCTCTCATCTGTCAAATGTAATAGGCATTTAAGTATGTTTAATGAAAGTAGGTAGATTTGATTTAATAGATTAGACAGTTTAGAAGAGGAGGGAAAATGGCTATAGACACCCTCACCCTTGTATCATTGTAACAGGAACATTATGATCATTCAGATTTCATAAGCTGTAGAGTTGTAGCAGAGAACTGTAGTGAAAAACCCATGTACAGGAGCACTTGAGTTAATATATAAATCTTTGACTCAATTTTCATGGTGTTATGATGCTTACTATTTACATTTGTTAAATGGTATGTTTACAGTGTTTTTATTTTCTCTGTTATACATTTGTTTCAATTCTATGTCAGGAGTATGATTTCATGTTGAGTGTATGAAGACTGGGAGAGGAGAAGAATGAGTTTCAATTATTTCTCTTCCTAAGAATTCCTACAAAGAGTGCAGTGAACGTCCGCAAGGTGTGCGTTGATGAGGATCTGAGTTTCATCTCAGAAAGCTCATTAGAGATATTGTTGTTCTCATAACTATCATAAGTGCAGGTGAGGCACAGAGTCGCGCAAGGTGTGTGCAGGCTGGTTGAAACCTTAGAACTTATCAACTAAGGTGAAGTTTGGAGGACTACTGTTGCAAAGAGTTCACAGGGTCGAAGACTCAAATAACTAGAGGTTATTTGAAAGTTGTCGCAAGGAGTGCGAGCAGGAATCCTTTTGGGGGCTTGAGTTTGAAAGTGAGAGCTCAGGAGGGATAGCACCTTTGAAGTGTTCAAAGGGGGGCAGAGATCAAAATTATCTCGCAGAAGTCAAGTTCAGGTGGAAGGATGCCCAGTCATTTTGGCCAGAGATCCTTGAAGAAGAGTGAACAAACGGTGAAATTTCTTCGTGGAAGAAGTACCGAAATCCCGTGGACCGTTGGATCTCGCAGATCTACGAGAAGGTTAAGGCTGAGTGTATTTTAGCGTTCAGGAGATCAGGAGGAGTAGTGGCCATTAGATGAGAAGCAACATGAGTCGTTGATCTCACTTTGGAGTGGAATTTTGTCATTTCGACATTTCGGGGTTCGACATTTTGACAATTCCAATGACAAGGAGCCGGGGCACTTTACATTGAAAACCCCGAAGTCGAGAAATGTGATGTGTCTTTGGAGTAGGGTTGTGGTCATGGAGGAAGCAATCACATGGACCAAGATTTGGTCAGGGACTAATCTTCATTGAGCCCATTTCGGGATTTTGGCATTTCAAGGTTCGGGAAGTAGAGGAGGTTGTGATTTTGGAATCGAGAGTCTCAAAATATTTGTTCGTGCAATCCCAAAAGATCTAGAGCCATCAGATCGAGGAAGATCTCAGTCGTAGATCATGTGGGAAGTGAGGCTTCAGGAATTTGGGAATTGGAGTTTTGAAAGGTAAGGAAACTCTCTGCTGTGGATTTTCATGAGTCGTGAAATCTGGAAGAGTTAAAGGGAAAATTCCTGAAAGGTTGAGGGACAATAGTTGTTGGGGCCCAATCGGGTTTCAGGGTTTTGGGATATAAGAGGTAGAGTTGCATGGAATACACAACTTCTAAAATCACAGAGAGAGAAACGATGAAAGGTGGGTCCCAAGTATTAGTCAGAGGATACGTGCGGCGGAAGTCAAAGGAGTGGTCAAGGTTCGGCGAAAATCCCAAAAGGCCGTCGATCTCACCAAAGGAGAAATTTTAGAATTTGGGGAATCATAAGTGTTATCACTGAAATTTCGTCTGCACATGGCGACAAGAACTCCGCATCATCAAAACAACAATGAAGTCATTCATGGCACTGAATTAGTTCCACAGCATTCCAGAAGGGTAAAAAACTATACAAAGTAACCAAAAATTGAAAGGCGCTTTACAGCAGTTTGATGCGCGCGCGCATGCGCGGGACAAAAACGTGTTACTAGCGCATGCGCGCCCGACGCGCGACTGTCAATACAAAAACCCACGCATCTTCTAAAATGGTGCATTAATTGAATAGGTCGGCCTCCCAACCGCTTACGGACCGGCTCCCAAGTTGATTTGACTCTTAAATCAGAGCCGGATCTGCAAAATCGGCGGGTTAATGACCTAAGTAAACCCTAAAATGGTCCCTGTTCACACTTGGAGAAGGTTACGTGACCACCT
>ML780259.1:899003-938323 GCA_009831015.1 Picea engelmannii | reverse complement strand
CACTTCCGTCATCTTTTTTCAGAGTTACATCACACGAGCATGGGGCATGCCCGCCTCGTTTGTACACAATTGTATATTTTTTTTGCACGTCTCTCAGAAGGTCGAGATACCGGTTCCTTTTTCCTTCAACGGATCGCTCTGAATGGTCCCACTCTTTCTTTCCCTTACAACAACATTCTCAGTAGAAGAAACATTGATGGATTTCGGCTATACGTATGCTCCTAACCTCATCCATCAGGGGGAATCTGTTATCACTGAAATTTCGTTTGCACATGGCGACAAGAACTCCGCATCATCAAAATAGCAATGAAGTCATTCATGGCACTGAATTAGTTCCACAACATTCCATAAGGGTCAAAAACTATACAAAGTAACCAAAAATTGAAAGGCGCTTTACAGCAGTTTGATGTGCGCGCGCATGCGCGGGACAAAAACGTGTTACTAGCGCATGCGCGCCCGACGCGTGGGTGTCAATACAAAAACCCGCGCATCTACTAAAACGACACATTAATTGAATAGGTCGGCCTCCCAACCGCTTACGGAATGGCTCCCAAGTTGATTTGACTCTTAAGTCAGATCCGGATCTGCAAAATCGGCGGGTTAATGACCTAAGTAAACCCTAAAAGGGTCCCTGTTCACACTTGGAGAAGGTTACGTGATCGCCTGAAGAGATGCTATAAAAAGTCGTGAGGATACACTATTTTGGCAAGGAATTCTAAGCACTGTTATGTTGTTCAGATGGTTTAAGGGCTCATCCTTTAAACAACAACCCATCAACTGCATCACCGAGAGTTCTTTCACTGGTATTCTCAGTTCTTCTCATTTGTAAGGAAAGCAAATTGTGTGAGGGCCCCAAAGAGCCTTCCATTGGAGGGAGAAGGAACCTCTGGTCTCTTCCTTCAGAATGCTCCGGTTTCATCAATACACCTTCCTGAAACTATTGGTGACACCTGTGTTTTGTGTTTGATGTTTGTTGCTTCTTGTTACAGTTTTGATTTGTTTTCAGTTCGTATTAGATTCTAGTTCTTTTTGTTTCTCTAACCTTATGCTGCCACAGCTGTTCTACCCTGCTAAACCCAACAGGGTATGCAAGCGCTCCCTATTTTCTCACCTGGTGACCATTTGAACGCGAACAATAAGGGAAGAGGAATGATTGTTGGTTGTTCGATCAAGTCCTGGAAAGTTGAAATTAGTGGGCAACAAGTGGCGCGTGTTCGGTGCATTGAATGAGTCAACCTTTGTTGACATTTCGGGTTTTGGAGGTTGAAGAGTCAAGGAACTTACATCAGGATTCGCGAAGTCACGAAATCCAAAATCCCTTTTTCGGTAAAAGTCTCGATCATATATATTGATCAAGTGTGTAGAGTTAGTGCCTTGTGTTTGATCATGCAGGCATAACTCATAAGGACCTATGGATATACCCTTGCGTGTGTGAGATATTCCCTGTGGAGAAAATAGAAGAGTCAATCTGACTCAGGGAAAGGTTTAGAACGATCCTAAGACCAGGAGGTCACACAGAACTTGATGAGGCAGGGGGTTCTACACCAGTTGTTCTATCAGATCATAGAACAAATTCTTTTCTTTCTGTAGCAGAGAGAAAAGAGGAAATTTTTTCAGCCATGCCACCGAGAAGAAGAGATAGGCAAATACCTGATCCAGCAGTGCAAAGAGAAATGCGTGAGTTACGTGCCAGACTTGATGCTATGGAGACAACACAAAGGCACACAGTCGACACTAGGGATATAATCAAGGATGAAGGTGAAAATGAAGCTGGAAATGAAGAAGTTGCAGTCGAAGATGTTGTAGAATAATGCCTATTCAGGGCTGTTGCAAGGATAGGTGCCAGAGCAAAAATGGGCATTCCCATGTATGAGGGAAACTTAGATGTTGAAGAACTTCTAGACTGGATTAGAGCTATAGAAAAATACTTCGACTATGAGGATGTCGAGTAAGATAAGAAAGTCAAACATGTCATTACTAGACTTAAAGGGTGTGCAACAAAGTGGTGGGATGAACTACAGGCTAACTGATGCTGCAAAGGCAAGCAGAAAATCAAAATCTGGGATAGAATGGTTGCAAAGATGAAAGCCAAATTTACACCCATGGATTATCAAATCACTTTGCTTCGGAGGATGAAAAATTTGAGACAGAAGCTGATGTCAGTGAAGGAATACACTGAAGAATTCTACAGGATAAACATCGGAGCAGGTCATCGAGAAAGCGATGATGAAAACGTTGTCAGGTACATGAATGGTCTACGATATGACATTCAATATGAGATGGGCATGATGACCATTAAAAAAGTGGAAGATTCTTATCAGATAGCTTTGAAAACTAAAGAGAAGTTGAGACGGAAGTAAGGTCAAAGAGGCAGAGGTAGAAGTCAAGCCAGAGGCAAAACAATTGCCCAAGACAGAACTTAGAAACCTAAAGAAGAGGAGAAGAAACCTCAACCTCAACCTGAGAGAGGAGGAAGCTCACAAGGAAGGAAGTATATTGATAAAAATACTTTTCCTCGAGCTAGAGGAAGAGGAAGAGGTAGAGGAGGTGAAGTGAAATGTTTTGTCTGTGGAAACACCAGACATGAATCCTATGAGTATCCAGATAAGAAGAAATATGGTGGTGAAACTAACATTTCCAAAGCTCAAGGACAAAATGTTGAGGCAGAAGACGCTGAGGGTGGAAGATCTTTGATGATGAGGAAAGTTCTCTAGAAACCAAAGAAGGATCCAGAGAACCCAGCCCAAAGAAACAATATGTTTCGGACCTCTTGCAAAACTAAGGATAGAGTATGCAAGGTCATAGTGGACAGCGGTAGCATAGACAATCTCGTATCTACAGAGATGGTAGAAAAGATGGAGCTAGAGACTTTTGTACATCCAAGACCATACAGAGTTTCGTGGCTACAAAAAGGACATCAGGTAAATGTCACTAAATAGTGTTTAGTTGAATTTAAAATAGGAGGATATAAAGATGAAATATTATGTGATGTCATTCCCATGGATGTTTTTCATCTATTGTTGGGTACACTGTGGCAATATGATAGAAACATAGTTCATGATAGGATAAATAACACGTACACCCTGGAGAAAAATGGTAGGACTCACATGTTGCTATCGATTAAGGATAAAGAAGTGAAAACATAGATGAGAAACACTGTACTCCTCATGAGTGGGAAGGAACTTCTTAATGAGTTTAAGAGGAAAGAAGACACACAATTTATTGTGTTCAGGAAGCCCAAAATTGTTTTGACCAGTACGAGAATAGATTATTTACCAGAAGAAATCCAAGAATTGTTGGGAGAATTTGCTGATATAGTAGTGGACGAACTACCTTGTTCGTTGCCACCTATCAAAAGTATAAGTCATCATATCGATATTATACCTAGAGCCAGTTTTCCAAACAAAGCAGCATATCGATTGGCACCGTAAGAAAATGAAGAAGCTAAGAGACAGGTCCAAGACTTAATGGGCAAAGGATTGATTTGGGAGAGCTTGAGTCCATGCGTTGTTCTGAAAGTGCTCAGCCCAAAGAAAGACGGAGGCTGGAGAATGTGTACAGACTCAAGGGAAATCAATAAGTTTTCCATCAGATACAAATTTCCATTGCTAAGGATGGACGACTTGATGGATTGCTTGAGTGGAGCAATTTTTTTTTCAAAGATTGATTTGAAAAGCGGGTATCATCAAATTTGAATGAGAGAAGGTGATGAATGGAAGACAACATTCAAGACGAATGAGGAGCTTCATGAATGGCTTGTCATGCCATTTGGCTTAACGGATGCACCTAGTACTTTCAAGAGGTTGATGAATGAAGTCCTGAAGGATTTCATAGGGAAATTCGTCATTGTATATCTTGACGATATATTAATTTTCAGCAAGATAGAAGAAGAATGCTTAAAGCATCTAGTTGTAGTAATGAGGAGATTATAGCAGGAGAAATTGTTGATTAATATGAAGAAATAGTCATTTATGAGGACAGAACACATTTATTTGGGTTTTGTTATCTCTGCAAATGAATTGAAAATGGACCCAGAAAAGATAAAGGTGATTAATAATTGGCCATCGCCGAAGAGTGTATTTGAAGTACGAAGCTTCCATGGTTTGGCTACCTTCTATAGGAAATTCATCCAAAACTTCAACGAAATTAGCGCACTGATGATGGATACGGTGAAGAAAAGAAATAAATCTTTTCACTGGATGGAGGAAGCAGAGAAGAGCTTCAACCTGCTGAAGAAGAAGGTCACTGAGCAACCAATTCTGGTTTTTCCATATTTTAGCAAGACATTCGAGGTTAGGTGTGACGTGAGTGGATTTGCAATTGGAGTGGTGTTGAGCCAAGACAACAGGACGATCACATATTTCAGTGAAAAACTGAATGAAGCAAATATTAAGTACTCCACATATGACAAATAATTCTATGCAGACATACAAGCAGTGAAGAAATGGAGACACTATTTGGTTCCCAAGGAGTTTGTTTTGTACAACGATAATCATGCTTTACAATTCGTGACTCGACAGGAGAAGTTGAACCAAAAACATGCTAAATGGGTTGAATTCATGCAAAATTTTACTTTTGTGATTAAGCATATTTCTGGAACTGCTAATAAAGTTGGTCAGGGACTAATTGTCGTTGAGCCCATTTCAGTATTTCAGCATTTCGGGATTCGGGAAGTAGAGGAGGCTATGATTTTGGAATCGAGAGTCTCAAACTCCTAGTTCATGGAATCCTGAAAGATCCAGAGTTGTCGGATTGAGGAAGATATCAGCTATAGATCATGTGCGAAGTGAGGCTTCGGTAATTTAGGAATCAGAGTTTTGAAAGGTAAGTAAAATCTCTGTTGTGGATTTTCACGAGTTGCGAAGTCTCGAAGACCAAAAGGAAAAATTCCTGAAAGGTTGAGGGACAATGTTCGTTGGGGTCCAGTCGGGTTTCGGGGTTTCAGGACTCAAGAGGTAGAGTTGCATGGTCAACACAACTCCTGAAATCATGGAGAGAGAAACACCGAAAGGTGGGTCCCAAGTATCAGTCAGAGGATACGTGTGGCGGAAGTCAAAGGAGTGGTCAAGGTTCGACGAAAATCCTGAAAGGTCGTCGATCTCGCCAAAGGAGAAATTTTAGAATTCGGGGAATCATAAGGGAAGAGGAACGATTGTTGGTTGTTCTCTCAAGTCCCGGAAAGCGAAAATTAGTGGGAAACAAGTGGCATGTGTTCGGCACATTGAAGGAGTCAACCTTCGTTGACATTTTGGGTTTCATAGGTTGAAGAGTCAAGGAACTTACAACAGGATTCGCGAAGTCGTGAAATCCAAAATCCCTTTTTTGGTAAAAGTCCCGATCATATATGTTGATCAAGTGTGTAGAGTTAGCACCCTATGTTTGTTCATGCAGGCATAACTCAGAAGGACCTGTGGATACACCCTTGTGTGTGTGATATATTCCCTGTGGAGAAAATTGAAGAGTCAACTTGACTCAGGGAAAGGTCTAGAATGATCCTAAGACTGGGAGGTCATGCATAACCTATTGAGGTAGGGTGTGTTGTGCCACAAATGAGTAAGGTGATTTCCTTCGCAAGTCCTGCAAAGGAATCTGGCCCTATGTCTGAAACATCTAGGCCTCTTGATCGTATGAATGCCCCCATCATGATTTGCAGTGGCTGGTGACATGCTCCCAGCATGACTTGCAGAGGCTAGTAGACAATATCCAACACGACTATTAGAGGTTGGTGATGAATCCCCAACATGACTAGTAGAGGTTGGTGATGAATCCCCAACATGACTAGTAGAGGTTGGTGATGTATGTGACGTGTGACTAGCAATGATTAGACTTGTGCCCCCAGCCTGACTTGCAGCGGCTGGTTGTAGGTCTTCAACATGACTTGCATAGGTTTTTGACCAATCTCCAACATGACTGGAAAATGTTGGTGATACAATGCTAGTATGACATGCAGTGACTGGACTTGTGCCCCCAACATGACTTGCAACGGCTTGTTGCAAGTCTTCAACATGACTTGCAGAGGTTGTCGACCAATCTCCAACATGACTAGTAGAGGTTGGTGATACAATGCCAGTATGACATGTAGTGACTGGACTTGTGGCAATGATGAGTTGCGACATTTGAGACCAAGGTCCAAGGAGAGATTGGTTCTGATAAATTATAGGCCAAGAAGGATCCCATTTTACACCATGTCCCTATCCGGTAGGATAGTATCCTCCTCCATACTGATTCATAAAGGGTTGTAAGGGAATCGATATTGAGGAAGCTTCTTGTGAAGAGACAAAATCATGATAAGTATTAATCGAGTGAGGATACATGTTTCCCCTAGACGAAGGAACTTCATGAAGGGGGTTTCCCATACAATAAAAATAAATTCCCTCAGATGAAATACCAGAGGACAGATGGAGGTTCACCTTGGTAAAAGTGTTCATAGGAACCGACATAGCGGAATAATGATAAGTGGACACAGTGTAATAAGTATCAATATTGCCTAACTGGGCACTTACATCTCGCATAGTGGATTCATAGTAATGAAGATTCCAACCTCCTACCATAAGAGGTGTTTGAAGGATATGACTCCCACCAAATGAAGAGGGAGAATAAGGAGGCATCATGCGCCCAGACCCAAAACATGTATTCACATAAGGAGGTGAGATAGAGGATGGAAAGTCCGAAGACATATTTGACATACCATGAGAGAAATGATTAGATACCTAAGGCGCGGACTGAGTACCAAAGTTCTGCATACCATTATAAGAAACATGAGGATTCATCCCCATGAACTGAGTGGGCATCATGGGGTAAGTATCAACAAATGGGGGAGCTAGAGGGACTCCACTATCCATAATGAGGGCTCAGTATAGGTTCTTCAGGCCAACTAGTAAGCAAAGATCACACCAAAATTCAAACGACCAATATGCATGCAAATAGGGTAAAGTGGATGAGTGTCCTCCCTCCCTAAAGAAGGTGTGTCTCATCCAAGACAGACCTGAGACTCCCTGCTAAATATTGAAGGTAACATAATCAGTTATAGGAGCCCTCGTGGGCTTAACAACCAGTTGGTCAGATGCCCCCAGAGTGGTAATCCTCCATAAAGGATGTGTGTTGTTCGACCCCTATCTGACCCAGGGTACTAGCAGAATAACCCCTACAAGTAACCTATGAGATACCTAAGTCAAGCAACTAATAAACCACTATATAACCGATGCACAGGCGAGCAGTCGTAAGTCTAGATCACTATATGGGTTGGGTAGCAAATCTCGAAACCTTTAAAGCACCACCTCTCATGGAGGTATGGGCACTATTAAGATCCCCAAATATTAATAAATCCACAGAAATATCTCTGACTCTAGGTGAGTATCTAGGGGATATCCCTTCAAATAACTTCGTGCGACCTCGTGATTAACTCTGGTGTGATCAGAGCCTCTTGATCTTACCAATTATACAATGGAATTCTCAACTCCCTTTCTCAGACACATATGTTGATTTAATTTCCTTGGAGAAGTTTACTCATAAAATCCTATTCCAAGGCACTAAATCCTAGGCTAGTTTGTGCACCCTAGAAAATAAAATCATTACTAATAAATTTTAAATTATGGCATTGATTTTATGGACATGATTACTCAAAAAGGTATGGTGATGAAACTCATAGTGTTATGACTCTGCAAGAAATTAAATATGAAGATAATGCAAAGTTTAACTTTAACTTTTAATGTATGATATGATCCTAAAAGTGATGTAATTTTCAAATTCAACTCTACACTTCAGAAGTAAAAATGCAATATTTCACTGTATGCACTAAGCTAATGATAAAAACTCAAAAGACAACAAATGCCAAGCAATGTAAAATGCCTATTATTTTTTTGTATTTTCAATATGTCGAAGCTGAAAATGCATGGACTGAAAAGTAACTTGATATGTAGCCCTACTTTTTATAAAAGAGAGATAACTCAAGAAGTATATCAAGCAATGAAATACCCAACCCAATGTACAAGGACAATAAAAATGAAAAGATGAGAGAAAAAATTCACCCAAAAATTAAACCAAAAGAGGGTTTCTTGTCATCCCACAATTACTCAACAGGCACTACAGAGACATAATTAGGCTCAATAAGCATCAAATCCCACCCAACAAACACCACACCAAGCAAACAGGGAAGGAGAAAAGGTGTATGCGATTGTTTGAGAAAACATAGCATATATACACAACTTGCAGTGAGACAGCTTGTGTGTATGCACAATTGTCAAGCAAAAAGGTGCGTAGATGCTTTGAAACAAAGACAGGCAAGGGATAAAGTGTTAGGTAGCTAGAGAGGTAGTGGGGGGGGGGGGGCAGAAGGCCCATCATGATAATAGTGGAGGCCATTAAATGTAAGGTGGACTAGGTCCACTATATTATTAAATAAGGCCTACTATGGTAGTTAGATATAATAAATGTAAGAGGACTTCTTAGAAGGTTCTACTTCTAGAAGATTCCTCCTGTAGAATGTACTTAGGTGATGGTAGCACTATATAAAGGTTTTTAAGAAATGTAAGGGGACATAAAGAGAATTAATGTATTGTGATATGTAGCTCAATAGGAGGATTCCCCCTCGAAGAGGCAAGTAAACAGGAGATGATCCCTTCCATAATAGGATCCACTATATGGTGTTTCCCTACCTCAAGTGTTTGGTAATAATAAAGTGTGGTTTCTTTTGTATTGCTTTGTAGATCTATTGTGTATTCAGTATTTGTGGTGATTGTATTTGTAGATCTAATCAAGTACTTAACAATTGGTATCAGAACACTTTCCTTGGCCAAAGAAGGGAAGATTGTTTTGTTCTTTTTGTAGAATGTTTCTAGGGAAGAAAAAGAGGGCGGCACACTTCAAGTTCATATCTGAAGATTTACGAGATGAATTTGGAAAAAACAAATGGGTATTTGAATTCCTCTCAGAAAAATACCCAATTTCAAAAAAAAATCAACCGAAACAAAGTCCGAAAAGTAAAGTTATGAGCATTTTAAATTCAACAGTTTTTCAGGTTTTTTCCTGGAAAAAGCCTCAATTTTCTGTCATAACGTATTGTTCTATTTTTGTTTTTTTTCATGACGGTGAAAAGACTGTAGAGATCATAAATTTTCATAGGGTTCTCATATGGCTATTTCTTCTCAAACCCTCAAATAAATTCTACAGATTACTAAATCATTCAAAGACCAATTTTTTGACACATTGAATGACAGATTGGATAAATTTGTAGATGGCCTCACAGACAACCTCAATGATAGTTTTCATAGTATTCAAGATTCATTGGATAGAATGCAGAGGATATTTCTTATGGTGGACATCAAAGATGAATATAATCAAGAAATATATGTTTGGTATGATTTTGAGGCCGATTGCGATGATTGGTATATGGATAGTTGTCATTTCTGGGATGACAACCACTTCCATATTTTATTTGATGACTCTACCCCACCTTTTGTAGAGAACATCAATGTCCCACATTAGGATCTAGTTATGATTACCAATGTCCAACCTGCATATTCTACAATGGTATTTTTCCTTCCAGATTCATCTTTGATCCTTTCCCACTATGTGGATGGATATTCTTATTTGGATCCACATGATAGGTGTTAGTATTGGAAGCTTCATTTTTAGTTTGTTATTGGGTGTCGATATATTCCATGTGGATTTCACATGAGAAGTTGGACATGGGACCCTGGTTTACAATGGCAGTTGGCCTACTTCAGCATGGTGGTTTTTATTTCTCAATGAGACCCTGGTTCTCTATTATACTTCATCACTATGGTTCACACTTATCCATGGGACCCTAGTTCTCTAGTCTACTTCATCACTATGGTCCACACTTATCCATGGGACCTTGGTATATAGTTGTACATCAAGCGTTGAGGAGAACGCTTTCATAAGGGGGATGGAGTGTTAGGTAGCTAGAGAGGTAGTGGGGGGGGGGGGGCGNCATGATAATAGTGGAGGCCATTAAATGTAAGGTGGACTAGGTCCACTATATTATTAAATAAGGCCCACTATGGTAGTTAGATATAATAAATGAGTAGTTAGATATAATAAATGTAAGAGGACTTCTTAGAAGGTTCTACTTCTATAAGATTCCTCCTCTAGAATGTTTTTAGGTGATAGTAGCACTACATGAAGAGAATTATTGTATTGGGAGATGTAGCTCAATAGGATGATGCCCCCTCGAAGAGGAAATTGAACAGGAGATTATCCTTTCCATAATAGGTTCCATTGTATGGGGTTTCCCTGCCATAAGGGTTTGATAGTAATAAAAAAGATTTTGCATATTGTTTTTCTATATCTATTGTGGTGATTTTGTATTCAATTCTTTGGTACTTAACAGAAAGGATGAAAACTCAGAACCAGAGTGAATAGGAGATGTCAAACAATGATATGAAAAGAACCATAATAGAAATGAGAGCAATCTAAGGAGAAAAGTACTTCAAACCCTAAGAAATAAGATTCATCCCCAGTACAGTCGCCAATTATGTTACGAGGAAAATCTCTCTATGGCTAGGGTGAACCACAACAGACAAGTATGACTATAGAAATCAACTCAATTCCATCATATGCTATATAAACTAATGTGCAAGAGAAGTAATAAAGAGGCCTACCTCATCCAAATGTTTGATGATGTCCACCATTGAGCACTTTGACCCAAATCTTTATACCTACAACAAGTTCTCAACAAACAAGCATAGCAAGCATATATTGATGATATAACAGGTTAGCACATTAGATAGCATAATCCATTAATATACAAAACAAACATGCCCATGGATCATAGAACATATATTTTTAAGATATCAATTGGACGGGAAAGGAGTATTTCTATTAATAAATGATCGACATAAGTGAAAACATTATTGACTTTTGTGTCGGCACAGTTTGGAACTAAGAAACTGAGTTCCTTCCAATTGGACCTCCACCACTTCAATCCTCCACCAAAGGCAAGCTCATATAAGGGAGACAAGGAGGTTATCCATCAATAAGGGAAGAGGTTGGGGGCTGAACATTATGTTCAGACTTAAAGGACAAAGGGATGTAGACTCAATAATGAAGTAATAATTTCTCCAGAGTAACTTTGCTCTCAAAGTTGAATTCTCTCTCTTTTTCCATAGCTCATAATTGGCTTCTTTATAGCCTTCAAAGTTCAGTTGAAGGGCCGAGTCGGAAAGTTTCCAGTATATGGAAGGCCAAGGATCAGATATCCCCTATTGTGACATGGAAACCTGACATTTAATTTTGATTTTCTGGGACAAATTTAGATGTACGCGGGCTGTAGTGGAGAATCCAACATATACGCTTGTTGTATAGCTTTCAAGGTGCATACAAGTGGAAAAATATTTGTTTTTGTCTTTGGATTTATTAATCAGGGAAAGTAAGTCTGCATGGGGGAATGGAATAAGTCCCTCTCTGCAAGATTGCATAGGGTGAGGCAAATCTTGCTATAACATATCTTCTCTGTCTCTAGACATTGTTGTCACGAGGTTTTCCCTGTCTCTCAGCTTCCTCTATAAAATGACATTGTTGTAATACCTTTCCTCTATGGCTTGAGTATGTGTGGGATTTGTTGTTGTGGGGTTTTGAAAGCCGAATCCGAGATGAAAAATGAGTGTATGGGGTTTGGACAGTCAAATATGTGATGACACATGTCCACATGAAACATCACAATAGAGGATATATCTATGGCATCGAAAAAGTGATGTCATGTGAAACGCCGTTTTAGGGGTTCCACTGTTTTTCGTTCTCCCGACAAGTCATCGAAACTTGACCCAAATGTACTAGTGTTAGCATGGGGATGGAAAAGGAAGCATCATTTTCTTATGGATATGGTGAACCATACATTCATGTTAGAATTTATCCATTGGTTAACCATAAAGATACATTGTCAAATCCATAATATCTAGAGGAAATAATCAAAATATTATACATACCTAACTGGTGATTTTTCAATTTAGCAATTGAACATAACAATTCATGAAACATTAAAAATAACTAGAATTTATGGTTATATAAACTATGTTGAAAGGATAAATCACACCTGATCTGATGAATTGGTCGACAGTATAGTTGGAATGGTTGAACCTGTTAGTACTCAGTTTACAGTGTTAGATTTTGGAATTTTGGTTATGATAGGCACACTACTGGAATAGTGACATTCTTACAACACCACCATAAAACATCATCTTACTTCCCAAAAAATCCATAAATTCTTCGGGCCATATCTATATGACTCATGTTTTGATATATTTTGGAAATGTTCATGTTGGCACTTAACAAATCAATGTTAAAACATCATTAGCTAAAGTATTTATGAGTTATTTTGGGTAAATTTGGTTTTATTAAGCTATTTTAACTTCTCTGGTCAGTTTGTTGTTCTTGGGTTTCTGCTACAGTCTTTATAATTCATTTGGGAAAAATACTATTGGTTGAGGGCCAATCTCCAATTAAGCCCATCAGGCATCGAGGCCAATCTCTAGCACCTGTCATCAAACACAACACGAGTTAGCCACAACACCACCGACCACCGGTCAACAAGAGTCAAGCATCAAGAGCCTATAGCAAGCACCAAAGTGTCAAGTTTGAGAGCACCACCAGGATCTCCATAAGATGGCCGAATGTCAAATATTGGGTATACTAAAAACTAATATTAAGATGTCGTTTAGGAGCACAAAACATTCAATACAAGGTGTTAGAACAACGCCGAGTATCTGGGTCATCCCAAAGCATTAACATATTGGGGTTTTCTTTCAGAGCATCCAGATGTCAAATGCACAAGTCAAGCCAAAGACTAGCACCACACCAAGCCACCACAAGGAAGAGTTATCCTGGCTGAAGACAATTTGTCTTATCAACAAAGATCATTGCCATCTATTCTTGAAGATTTAGTTTTTGCAAACAGAAGTCATTGCCATATGCTTCAATAATTGGCATTCATCATGAAGGTAAAAGATTGCTTCTGGTTGAAACCTGTCCATAATACCATCAATAGCAGCGTGCAAGCCCAGTCGAGTCATCATGGGAGATCAAACATGCACAACGCCCAATTGAACGCCCAATTTAATGGAGAATAGAGAGTGAACATTCGGGTGTTGTGTTTATTGACAACATGGGAACATAGTACAAAGGGTTTCCATCACCCAGTGCTCGAGCTCAAAATCCAAATCGTAGTCGGTTTCAGGTTCTGCGAATGTTAAAATAGGTCTGACATCATGGAAAACCCCTGCGGTAATTCTTCACTGCATAGCACATTATATGAGATGGCCAATAGATGAACAAGAAAAATTGCCAAGAAAAATCGCGAGCAGACTTTTGCATTTCCTGTATCATCTGCTCAACAATCGGAGCACGAAGAAGCCTGTCATATGATTGTTTCATACTTGAAGCTAGAACCTGCAAATAGTAAGAGGGGGA
The DNA here is from genome assembly GCA_009831015.1 of Picea engelmannii. Classification (NCBI taxonomy): domain Eukaryota; kingdom Viridiplantae; phylum Streptophyta; class Pinopsida; order Pinales; family Pinaceae; genus Picea; species Picea engelmannii. The sequence goes on along the minus strand of ML780259.1, from coordinate 924,898 downwards.
AAGAATCATGGTTTGTCATAAGGATTTGATGAAGTAAAGCATCTAGAATCCACTAGCGATAACATTTGTTGAGAAAATATGAAGTTTTACTACCTGTGTCTAGATGCACAACATGATTTGACTTTGATGCCATGGTATCATCAATGTCAAGGGGTTGTCAGGATAGATTTGTATCTTCACATATTGTGGGGTTCTGTCTTCCATGACTCGAGAAAGATACATGATGCATTATGATGGACCCAAATCATATTCATTGGGTCTCCTGTTAGTTGCACAAGTAGACTGGAAATCAAAAGTGGTCATACAAGCAAACTTTGTTGAAGTTATCAGTGAGATATTTGTGAGAAATGATGGGATAGCTTATGAAATATTTTAGCTGTCATGCAATTTCACGAGTGGAAAGATTGGGAAAGAGAAAGAGTTGCTTGTTCTTCAAGAAAGTCTTGTAAGTAGGGAACGTGAAGAGATCCAAATGCTCACTAGTGAACACAAGGCTACACTTAAAGCATCCTACAACAACTCGGTTCTACATCTAGCCTATACTTTGTTTTCTTGCCTGGAAGATGAAGAACATGGACATCAAGACATGGGTAGAAGACCCTCATTACAAATCAGATGATGTTGAGTAGTGTCATGGTATTTGAAGGTAGTATCATAAGCTCAAAGTTTGAATATCTCAAGCTATAAATCAAGGTTAAACCATAGCTTCAAGAAGTTTGTTCAAATAACACTTTACCTTTTTTGTAGCAGATGTCGAACTATTTGCAGTAACAGTGCTACAAACGAGATATCTCCCTAACAAAGAGAAAGGCAAGACCTATTAGAACTTTGTCTTGTTGAGGGAAATGAGGTATGAGTTCTAGATGTTAAAGAAGTTCCCACCAGGTGCATCCAAACTCCAACATACGAAACATGACTATCTTTTACAGATTGGAGGAAAAGACAAAGGAGGACTCCTTTAGGGTGAGGGTTGAATGACTCAAAGCCTAGATGTCATTGTTAAGAACCTGAATAGATCTACAAATATAATCACTACAAATATTACCTCCCTAGGTATACCACAGTCATTGAGAGTTCTAGAAGAACATTGTCATCATCCAATAGCTGATAAAGATATCAAAAACCTAAATTAAGGATGGGATACCTATTCCTTGTAAATAGGATCCCAATTCTATCTTTTGTAATCAAGTTAGATTTATTTTGACAAGTAGCATGTCAATTCCATTTTTTGAGGATCTAATAACTAGATTTTAAACACTATAAAGACAATATTTACAAAGGAGAAGTGGGACGCCCGAGAGGGTTGAATAGACACCAGGGATGCTGGAATGGGATTCTCTTTTATGATTGTAAAGCAAAGACTATTTCGTTTCACACTCAATGCTACAGCCCTTTGATGAGCAGATTTTCTCCTCTAATCTATTTCTTTCTTTTCTTACCTATAAAACATGTTTTCTTTGCAATGTATTGACATTATCTTGTTATGTATATAAGGCAGTGAAAATTTCACTGATTTCCTTCGCATTCCAAGACTTTTTTTTTAAGTACCTTATTCTTTGTTTCTAAATAACATTTAGGATCAGGAATCTTCCTGTGTGGGTGAACAGATTGGGCACTTGCATACTTATTTATTCTTATGTTTTCATCTTTTTGTTAAATTGGATACCATTGACTAAGTGAGTGTGATTGGAACTTATTTACAATCAGGAATTGGTCTTATCTTTATTCATTTATTGCTGAAACCTCCAACTTTTCAAAAAACCAATATACATTTATCCATAAGAACCAATGAAATAAATCAATGATGCCCTAGCTTTCCCTTAGAAGTCGAGTGAAACTTTAGGGACTAACATTTCTTGGCACCGTTGTCGGGGAACGAAGGAACAAAGACATCTTCCCTAGGAAGAATGATAACGATTAGATCTGCTTATTGATGGTTAACAAGAAGAGGGCACATAATTGACTGCAGATTTTTTACCATGGCGAATCCACTGTTCCAAGATTCATAAGCGACTCCAATGGTTAAATATCCAGGATGGCCATGGAAGCTATCTTGACTCAGAGGTTTTCACTGCTCAATTTTTCATCTACTCCTGGTTTTCCTAATCGTGTGCTTTCCTTCTTAGAATGCGTAGATTTTCTTCCTATATTCCATGGAGATGAAGGGGATAATCCTACTCAACATCTCATTGATTTTAACCAGTGCATAGATCGGTTGAATATATGTCATGAAGATGCTCTCATGAAGATCTTTGTATACTCATTAAATGGTGATGCTTAGAGATGGTATCGGTTAGTCCCTGTTTCCAGCATATCTTCGCTGTAGGAATTTCATGCATCTTTCAATGAGCATTTCTATAGGTACTACACTTCTGACATACTTCTTGAAGGGTGTCGTGAAAAATACAAGCTTTATATTCAGCAGGAAGTAGAGTTTTCTTCATGTGATGAGCTCAGTAATGATTCGATTGAAAGTGAAAGTGAAGATGAAACAGAGTTTTCTAATGAAGATGTGCATGGAAATTTTTCTCCTTCTAATTCCCAAGAAGAGGACTTTCATGGAATGATTGATGGTTGTACTAATGATTGCATAGATTCAGATCTATTAAATCCTCTAGCTTATGAATCATATCTCACTGATTTACAAGAAGAAACTATTGTAAAATATGATTTTTCTCCATCCCTTTAAGAGGTTTTCCATGATGTATTTTCACCTTAGAGTGGAGAGAAAGATCAACAGATTGCTCATATTTCTATGCAAGACCAAGGAGTTTTGGACCCACCTATCTTTGATAAGTATTCTGACGGAGAAGAGAAAATCCCTTTTGTCTCCTTGAAGAGCAGCCAACCGGTTTATGACAGTTATGAATCAGATTGTGTTGAAGAACATTATTGTGAAGAAATCAGTCATCCTGAGTCCGCAGAAGATATCAAACAACAATACCTACAAATCAGTCATCCTGCATGCACTATGCTTGAACCTGGATCTGTAGACAACAGTGGACAATCTATCATGAACAATAAATTTAGTATGTAGCCATGTTCATATTTATAGACAGCTGAAGATGGAAGCCATGATCAATAGGAAGATATGCAGAGACTTTTTGATCTTCAGCCAAAACAACAAAAAGAGGTTTTTCTTCATAGCTTCATTGATCTGTTTGCGGATTACATGGAATCTTTAAGCAGTTCAAGTATCAGATTGTTTTTGTCAAAGGAAGTTTGGTTCTGCTGTCCTTTCGAACTACATTCATGTATTCTATGGACTCTTGCATTTTTCATTTCCATTCAACAAGTTTTTTCAATCAGCTGGATGTTATCATGGCTTCATTGGAAGCATGATTTTACATGATTATCCAATTTTCACTGGTTAAAAGTAGGAATAGATAAGAGAAATAAGCTCGCTATTGAGCATGAAGATTCTTGTCAATCTCGTAGTTTGTAGTAGAAAGTTTGGTTTCAACATTTTTGTTAAAGTATGAATAAGTTGTAGGAGTTTGGGCCTGATTTGAAATGCTATTGACGGACTCCATAAACCAATGGACTAAGCACAACACAGAAGAATGTAAATGTTTGCAGAGACAAAAGTTTGTAAGTTGTGTTGCACGGATGCACAGACGAAAAGGCACGGTGGTCTACTTGTTCTTGATGCCTCACAGGGAGAGCATCATCCCCCAGAAGGAGCCAATGTTAGTACTCAATTTACAGTGTTAAATTTTTGAATTTTAATTATGATAGGCACGCTACTGGAATAGTGACATTCTTGCAGCGCCACCATAAAACATCATCTTACTTCCCAACAAATCATTAAATTCTTCGGTACATATCTAGATGACTCATGTTTTGATATATTGTGGAAATGTTCATGTTGGCACTTAACAAATTAATGTTAAAACATAATTAGCTAAAGTATTTATGAGTTAAAATGCAGTTTTGGGAAAATTTTGTCTTATTAAGCTATTTTAACTTCTCTGGTTAGTTTGTTGTTCTTGGGTTTCTACTATAGTATTCATAATTCATTTGGGCAAAATATTATTGGCTGAGGGCCAATCTCCAATTAAGCCCATCGGGCATCGAGGCCAATCTCTAGCACCTGTCATCAAACACAACATGAGTTAGCCACAACACCACCGACCACCAGTCAATAAGAGTCAAGAATCAAGAGCCTATAGCAAGCACCAAAGTGTCAAGTTTGAGAGCACCACCAGGATCTCCATAAGATGGTCGAATGTCAAATTTTGGGTATACTAAAAAATAATATTAAGATGTCGATTAGGAGCGCAAAACATTCAATACCAGGTGTTAGAACAATGTCGAGTATCTGGGTCATTCCAAAGCATTAGCATATTGGGGTTTTGTTTCAGAGCATCCAGATGTCAAATGCACAAGTCAAGCTAAAGACCGACACCACACCAAGACACCACAAGGAAGCGTTATCCTGGCTTAAGACAATTTGTCTTATCAATAGAGATCGTTGCCATCTGTTCTCAAAGAATTAGTTTTTGCAAACAGAAGTCATTGTCATCTGCTCCGATAATTGGCGTTCATCATGAAGGTAAAAGATTGCTTCTGGTTGAAACCTTTCCACAATACCATCAACAACAGCGTGGAAGCCCAGTCGAGTCATCATGGGAGATCAAACACACAAAATTCCCAATTTCATGGAGAATAGAGAGTGAACATTCCGGCGTTGTGGTTATTAACAACATGGGAACACAGTACAAAGGGTTTCCATCACCCAGTGCTTGAGCTCAAAATCAAAATCGTAGTCGGTTCCAGGTTCTCCGAATGTTAAAATGGGTCTGACATCATGGAAAACCCTCGCGGTAATTCCTCACTGCATAGCACATTGTATGAGATGGCCAATAGATGAACAAGCAAAATTGCCAAGCAGAATTGTGAGCAGGCTTTTTCATTTCCTGTATCATTTGCTCAACAATCGGAGCAAGAAGAAGCCTGTCATATGATTGGTTCATACTTGAAGCTACAACCTGTAAAACGTAAGAGGGGGAAAGAATCATGGTTTTTCATAAGGATTTGATGAAGCAAAGAATCCAGAATCCACTAGAGATAACATTTGTTGAGAAAATATGAAGTTTTATTACCTGTCTCCAGATGCACAACATGATTTGACTTTGATGCCATGATATCTTCAATGTCAAGGGGTTGTCAGGATAGATTTGTATCTTCACAGATTGTGGGGGTTTGTCTGCCATGACTCCAGAAAGATGCATGATGCATTATGTTGGACCCAAATCATATTCATTTGGTCTGATGTTAGTTTCACAGGTAAACTGGAAATCAAAAGTGGTGATACAAGCAAACTTTGTTGAAGTTATCAGTGAGAGATTTGTGAGAAATGATGGGATAGCTTATAAAATATTTTAGCTATCATGCAAGTTCATGAGTGGAAAGATTGGGAAAGAGAAAGAGTTGCTTGTTCTTCAAGAAATTCTTGTAAGTATGGAACATGAAGAGATCCAAATGTTCACTGGTGAACACAAGGCTACACTTAAAGCATCCTACAATAGCTCGGTTCTACATCTAGCCTATACTCTAATTTATTGCCTGGAAGATGAAGAACATGGACATCAAGACATAGGTAGAAGACCCTCATTACAAATCAGATGATGTTGAGTAGTGTCATGGTATTTGAAGGTTGTATCATAAGCTCAAAGGTCAAATATCTCAAGCTATAAATCAAGGTTAAACCACAACTTCAAGAAGTTTTTTCAAATAACACTTTACCTTTTTTGTAGTAGATGTCGAACTATTTGCACTAATAGTGCTACAAACAAGAGATCTCCCTAACAAAGAGGAAGGAAAGACCTATTAGAAATTTTTCTTGTTGAGGGAAATGAGGTATGAGTTCCAGATGTTAAAGAAGTTCCCACCAGGTGCATCCAAACTCCAACATACAAAACATGACTATCTTTTATAGATTGGAGGAAAAGTCAAAGGAGGACTCTTATAGGGTGAGGGTTGAATGAATCAAAGCCCAGATGTCATTGGGAGTTCTAGAAGAAAATTGTCATCATCCAATAGCTGCTAAAGCTATCAAAAACCTAAATTAAGGATGGGATACCTATTTCTTGGAAATAGGATCCCAATTCTATATTTTGTAATCAAGTTAGATTTATTTTGACAAGTAGCATGTCAATTCCATTTTTTGAGGATCTGATAACTAGATTTTAAACACTATAAAGCCAATATTTACAAAGGAGAAGTGGGAGGCCCGAGAGGGTTGAATAGACACCAGGGATGCTGGACTGGGATTCTCTTTTATGATTGTAATGCAGGGACTATTTTGTTTCACACTCAATGCTACAACCCTTTGATGAGAAGATTTTCTCCTCTAATCTATTTCTTTCTTTTCTTACTTGTAAAACATGTTTTCTTTGCAATGTATTGACATTATCTTGTTATGTTGATAAGGCAATGAAAAGTTCATTGATTTCCTTCCCATTCCAAGACTTGTTTTTTAAGTACCTTATTCTCTATTTCTGAATAACATTTAGGATCAGGAATCTTCCTGTGTGGGTGAATAGATTGGGAACTTGCATACTTTTTTATTCTTATGTTTTCATCTTCTTTGTTAAATTGGATACCATTGACTAAGTGAGTGTGATTGGAACTTATTTACAATCAGGAATTGGTCTTATCTTTCTTCATTTACTGCTGAAACCTCTAGCCTTTCAAAAAACCAATATACATTTATCCATAAGAACCAATGCAATAAATCAATGATGCCCTATCTTTCCCTTAGAATTTGAGTGCAACTTTAGGGACTAACATTTTTTGGCACTGTTGTCGGGGAACGAAGGAACAAAGACATCTTCCTTGGGAAGAACGATAATGATCATATCCGCTTCTTGATGGTGAACAAGAAGAGGGCACATAATTGACTGCAGATTTTTTACCATGGCGACTCCACTATTCTGAGATTCATAAGAGACTCCAATAGTTAAAGATCCAGGATGGCCATGGAAGCAATCTTGACTCAGAGGTTTGCACTGCTCAATTTTTCAGCTAGTCCTGGTTTTCCTAATCCTGTGATTTCCTTCTTAGAATGTGTATATTTTCTTCCTATATTCCATGGAGATGAAGGGGATAATCCTGCTCAACATCTCATTGATTTTCACTAGTGCATAGATCAGTTGAATATATGTCATGAAGATGCTCTCATGAAGATCTTTGTATACTCATTAAATGGTGATGCTCGGAGATGGTATCGGTTACTCCCTGTTGCCAGCATATCTTCGCTGCAGGAATTTCATGTAGCTTTCAATGAGCATTTCAGTAGGTACTACTCTTTTGATATACTTATTGAAGGGTGTTGTGAAAAATACAAGCTTTATATTCAGCGAGAAGTAGAGTTTTCTTCATGTGATGAGCTCAGTAATGATCCGATTGAAAGTGAAAGTGAATATGAAACATAGTTTTCTAATGAAGATGTGCATGAAACATTTTCTCCTTCTAATTCCAAAGAAGAGGACTTTCATGGCATGATTGATGGTTGTACTAATGATTTCATAGATTCAGATCTATTAAATCATGTATCTTATGAATCATATCTCGCTGATTTACAAGAAGAAACTGTTGTAAAATATGATTTTTCTCCATCCCTTCAATAGGTTTTCCACGATGTATTTTCACCTAAGAGTGGAGAGAAAGATCAGTAGATTGCTCATTTTTCTGTGCAAGACCAAGGAGATTTGGAACCACCTATCTTTGATAAGTATTCTGATGGAGAAGAGAAAATCCCTTTTGTCGCCTTGAGGAGCAGCCAACCGGTTTATGACAGTTATGAATCATATTGTGTTGAAGAACAATATTGTGAATAAATCAGTCATCCTGAGTCCATAGAAGATATTAAACAACAATCCCTACAAATCAGTGAGCCTGCATGCACTATGATTGAACCTAGATCTGTAGACAATAGTGGACAATCTATCATGAACAATAAATTTAGTATGCAACCATGTTCATATTTACAGACAGCTAAAGATGGCAGCCATGATCAGGAGGAAGATATGTAAAGACTTTTTGATCTTAAGCCAAAACAACAACAAGAGTTTTTTCTTCATAGCTTCATTGATTTGTTTGCTGATGACATGGAATCTTTAAGCAGTTCAAGTATCAGATTGTTTTTGTCAAAGGAAGGTTTGTTCTGTTGTCCTTTCGAACTGCATTCATGTATTCTATGGACTCTTGCATTTTTTATTTCCATTCAATAAGTTTTTTCAATCAACTGGATGTTATCATGGCTTCATTGGAAGCATGATTTTACATGATTATCTAGTTTTCACTGGTTAAAAGTAGGAATAGATAGGAGAAATAAGCTTTCTATCGAGCATGAAGATTCTTGTCAGTCTCATAGTTTGTAGTAGAAAGTTTGGTTTCAACATTTTTGTTAGAGTATGAATAAGTTGCAGGAGTTTGGGCTTGATTTGAAATGCTATTGACGGTCTCCAGATGCACAACATGATTTGAATTTGATGCCATGATATCTTCAATGTCAAGGGGTTGTCAGGATAGATTTGTATCTTCACAGATTGTGGGGTTTTGTCTGCCATGACTCCAGAAAGATGCATGATGCATTATGATCGGCCCAAATCATATTAATTTGGTTTGTTGTTAGTTTCATAGGTAGAATGGAAATGAAAAGTGGTCATACAAGCAAACTTTGTTGAAGTTATCAGTGAGAGATTTGTGAGAAATGATGGGATAGCTTATGAAATATTTTAGCTGTCATGCAAGTTCACGAGTGCAAATATTGGGAAAGAGAAAGAGTTGCTTGTTCTTCAAGAAATTATTGTAAGTAGGGAATGTGAAGAGGTCCAAATGCTCACTGGTGAACAGAAGGCTACACTTAAAGCATCCTACAATAGCTCGGTTCTACATCTAGCCTATACTCTGTTTTCTTGCCTGGAAGATGAAGAACATGGACATCGAGACATGGGTATCAAACCCTCATTACAAATCAGATGATGATGAGTAGTGTCATGGTATTTGAAGGCAATATCATAAGCTTAAAGTTCGAGTATCTCAAGCTATAAATTAAGGTTAAACCACAGCTTCAAGAAGTTTGTTCAAATAGCACTTTACCTTTTTTGTAGCAGATGTCGAATTATTTGCACTAACAGTCCTACAAACGAGATATCTCCCTAACAAAGAGGAAGGAAAGAGCTATTAGAACTTTGTCTTGTTGAGGGAAATGAGGTATGAGTTCCATATGTTAAAGAAGTTCCCACCAGGTGCATCCAAACTCCAACATATAGAACATGACTATCTTTTACAGATTGGAGGAAAAGTCAAAGGAGGACTCCTTTAGGGTGAGGGTTGAATGACTCAAAGAACAGATGTCATTGGGAGTTCTAGAAGAACATTTTCATCATACAATAGCTGCTAAAGCTATCAAAAACCTAAATTAAGGATGGGATACCTATTCCTTAGAAATAGGATCCCAATTCTATCTTTTGTAATCAAGTTAGATTTATTTTGACAAGTAGCATGTAAGTTCCATTTTTTGAGGATCTGATAACTAGATTTTAAACAATATAAAGCCAATATTTACAAAGGAGAAGTGGGAGGCTCGAGAGGGTTGAATAGACACCAGGGATGGTGGAATGGGATTCTCTTTTATGATTGTAAAGCAGGGACTATTTCATTTCACTCTCAATGCTACAGCCCTTTGATGAGCATATTTTCTCCTCTAATCTATTTCTTTCTTTTCTTACTTGTAAAACCTGTTTTCTTTGCAATGTATTGACATTATCTTGTTATGTTGATAAGCCAGTGAAAATTTCACTGATTTCCTTCCCATTCCAAGACTTGTTTTTTAAGTACCTTATTCTCTGTTTCTGAATAACATTTAGGATCAGGAATCTTCCTGTGTGGGTGAATAGATTGGGCACTTGCATACTTCTTTATTCTTATGTTTGCATCTTCTTTGTTAAATTGGATACCATTGACTAAGTGAGTGTGATTGGAACTTATTTACAATCAGGAATTGGTCTTATCTTTGTTCATTTACTACTGAAACCTCCAACCTTTCAAAAAACCAATATACATTTATCCATAAGAACCAATGCAATAAATCAATGATGCCCTAGCTCTCCCTTAGAAGTCAAGTGCAACTTTAGGGACTAAATTTTTTTGGCACCATTGCTGGGGATCGAAGGAACAAAGACATCTTCCCTGGGAAGAACGATAACGATTAGATCTGCTTCTTGATGGTGAACAAGAAGAGGGCACATAATTGACTGCAGATTTTTTACCATGGCGACTCCACTATTCCGAGATTCATAAGAGACTCCAATAGTTAAAGATCCAGGATGGCCATGTAAGCTATCTTGACTCAGAGGTTTGCACTGCTCAATTTTTCATCTACTCCTGGTTTTCCTAATCATGTGCTTTACTTCTTAGAATGTGCAGATTTTCTTCCTATATTCCATGGAGATGAAGGGGATTATCCTGCTCAACATATCATTGATTTTCACCAGTGCATAGATTGGTTGAATATATGTCATGAAGATTCTCTCATGAAGATATTTGTATACTCATTAAATGGTGATGCTCGGAGATGGTATCGGTTACTCCCTGTTACCACCATATCTTCGCTGGAGGAATTTCATGCAGCCTTCAATGAGCATTTCAGTAGGTACTACTCTTCTGACATACTTCTTGAAGGGTGTTGTGAAAAATACAAGATTTATATTCAACAGGAACTAGAGTTTTCTTCATGTGATGAGCTCAGTAATGATCCGATTGAAAGTGAAAGTGAAGATGAAATAGAGTTTTCTAATGAAGATGTGCATGAAAATTTTTCTCCTTCTAATTCCCAAGAAGAGGACTTTCATGGCATGATTGATGGTTGTACTAATGATTGCATAGATTCAGATCTATTAAATCATGTAGCTTATGAATCAGATCTCGCTGATTTACAAGAAGAAACTATTGTAAAATACGATTTTTCTCCATCCCTTGAAGAGGTTTTCCACGATGTATTTTCACCTGAGAGTGGAGAGAAAGATCAACAGATTGCTCATTTTTCTGTGCAAGAGCAAGGAGTTTTGGACCCACCTATCTTTGATAAGTATTCTGACGGAGAAGAGAAAATCCCTTTTGTCACCTTGAGGAGCAGCCAACCGGTTTATGACAGTTATGAATCATATTGTGTTGAAGAACAATATTGTGAATAAATCAGTCATCCTGAGTCTGCAGAAGATATCAAACAACAATCCCTATAAATCAGTCAGCCTACATGCACTATGCTTGAACCTGGATCTGCAGACAACAGTGGACAATTTATCATGAACAATAAATTTAGTATGCAGCCATGTTCATATTTACAGACAGCTGAAGATGGAAGCCATGATCAACAGGAAGATATGCCAAGACTTTTTGATCTTCAGCCAAAACAACAACAAGAGGTTTTTCTTCATAGCTTCATTGATCTGTTTACGAATTACATGGAATCTTTAAACAGTTCAAGTATTAGATTGTTTTGTCAAAGGAAGGTTGGTTCTGATTTCCTTTCGAACTGCATTCATGTATTCTATGGACTCTTGCATTTTTTATTTCCATTCAACAAGTTTTTTCAATCAACTGGATGTTATCATGGCTTCATTGGAAGCATTATTTTACATGACTAGCCAGTTTTCACTGGTTAAAAGTAGGAATAGATAAGAGAAATAAGCTCGCTATCAAGCATGAAGATTCTTGTCAGTCTGATAGTTTGTACCAGAAAGTTTGGTTTCAGCATTTTTGTTAGAGTATGAAAAAGTTGCAGGAGTTTGGGCCTGATTTGAAATGTTATTGACGGACTCCATAAACCAATGGACTAAGCACAACACAGAAGAATGCAAATGTTTGCAGAGACAAAAGTTTGCAAGCTGTGTTGCATGGATGCACAGAGGAAAAGGCACGGTGGCCTACTTATTCTTGATGCCTCACAGGGAGAGAATCATCCCGTAGAAGGAGCCAATGTTAGTACTCAGTTTACAGTGTTAAATTTTGGAATTTTAATTATTACAGGCATGCTACTGGAATAGTGACATTCTTGCAGCGCCACCATAAAACATCATCTTACTTCCCCAAAAATCCTTAAATTGTTCAGGCCATATCTAGATGACTCATGTTTTGATATATTGTGGAAATGTTCATGTTGGCACTTAACAAATTAGTGTTAAAACATCATTAGCTAAAGTATTTATGAGTTAAAATGCATTTTTGGGCAAATTTGGTCTTATTAAGCTATTTTAACCTCTCTGGTCAGTTTGTTGTTCTTGGGTTTCTGCTACAGTCTTCATAATTCATTTGGGCAAAATATTATTGGTTGAGGGCCAATCTCCAATTAAGCCCATCGGGCATCGAGGCCAATCTCTAGCACCTGTCATCAAACACAACACGAGTTAGCCACAACACCACTAAACACCGGTCAACAAGAGTCAAGAATCAAGAGCCTATAGAGAGCACCAAAGTGTCAAGTTTGAGAGCACCACCAGGATCTCCATAAGATGGTTGAATGTCAAATATTGGGTATACTAAAAACTAAGATTAAGTTGTCGATTAGGAGCACAAAACATTCAATACCAGGTGTTAGAACAACGCCGAGTATATGGGTCATTCCAAAGAATTAGCATATTGGGGTTTTGTTTCAGAGCATCCATATGTCAAACGCATAAGTCAAGCCAAAGACTGGCACCACACCAAGCAACCACAAGGAAGTGTTATCCTTGATGAAGACAATTTGTCTTATCAATAGAGATCGTTGCCATCTGTTCTCGAAGAATTAGTTTTTGGAAACAGAAGTCATTTCCATCTGCTCCGATAATTGGAATTCATCATGAAGGTAAGAGATTGCTTCTAGTTGAAACCTTTCCACAATACCATCAATAGTAGCATGCAAGCCCATTCGATTCATCATGGGAGATCAAACACACAGAATGCCCAATTGAATGCCCAATTTCATGGAGAATAGAGAGTGAACATTCGGGCATTGTGGTTATTGAAAACATGGGAACACAGTACAAAGGGTTTCCATAACCCAATGTTTGAGCTCAAAATCCAAATCGTATTCGGTTCCAGGTTCTGCGAATGTTAAAATGGGTCTGAGATCATGGAAAAACCCCATGGTAATTCCTCACTGCATAGCACATTGTATGAGATGACCAATAGATGAAGAAGCAAAATTGTCAAGCAGAATCACGAGCAGACTTTTGCATTTCTTGTATCATCTACTCAACAATTGGAGCACGAAGAAGCCTGTCATATGATTGTTTCATACTTGAAGCTACAACCTGCAAATCGTAAGAGGGGGAAAGAATAATGGTTTTTCATAAGGATTTGATGAAGCAAAGCATCCAAAATCCACTAGTGATAACATTTCTTGAGAAAATATGAAGTTTTCTTACGTACCTCTAGATGCACAACGTGATTTGAATTTGATTCCATGATATCTTCAATGTCAAGGGGTTGTCAGGATAGATTTGTATCTTCATAGATTGTGGGGTTTTGTCTACCATGACTCCAGAAATATGCATGATGCATTATGATGGACCCAAATCATATTCATTTCGTCTTCTGTTAGTTTCACAGGTAGACTGGAAATCAAAAGTGGTCATACAAGCAAACGTTTTTGAAGTTATCAGTGAGAGATTTGTGAGAAATGATGGGATAGCTTATGAAATATTTTAGCTGTCATGCAATTTCATGAGTGGAAAGATTGGGAAAGAGAAAGAGTTGCTTGTTCCTCAAGAAATTCTTGTAAGTAGGGAATGTGAAGAGATCCAAATGCTCACTGGTGAACACAAGGCTACACTTAAAACATCCTACAACAGCTTGGTTTTACATCTAGCCTATACTTTGTTTTCTTGCATGGAAGATGAAGAACACGTGCATCAAGACATGGGTAGCAGAACCTCATTACAAATCATATGATGTTGAGTAGTTTCATGGTATTTGAAGGCAGTATCATAAGCTCAAAGGTCGAATATCTCAAACTATAAATCAGGTTTAAACCACAGCTTCAAGAAGTTTGTTCAAATAGCATTTTACCTTTTTTGTAGCAGATGTCGAACTATTTGCACTAACCGTGCTAGAAACGAGAGATCTCCCTAAAAAAGAGGAATTCAAGACCTATTAGAAGTTTGTCTTGTTGAGGGAAATGAGGTATGAGTTCTAGATGTTAAATAAGTTCCCACCAGGTGCATCCAAACTCCAGCATACAGAACATGACTGTCTTTTACAGATTGGAGGAAAATTCAAAGGAGGACTCCTTTAGGGTGAGGGTTGAATGACTCAAAGCCCAGATGTCATTGGGAGTTCTATAAGAACATTGTCATCATCCAACAGCTTCTAAAGCTATCAAAAACCTAAATTAAGGATGGGATACCTATTCCTTGGAAATAGGATCCCAATTCTATCTTTTGTAATCAAGTTAGATTTATTTTGACAAGTAGCATGTCAGTTCCATTTTTTGAGGATATGATAACTAGATTTTAAACACTATAGAGCCAATATTTACAAAGGAGAAGTGGGAGGCCCGAGAGGGTTGAATAAACACCAGGGATGCTGGACTGGGTTTCTCTTTTATGATTGTAAAGTAGGGACTATTTCGTTTCACACTCAATGCTACAACCCTTTGATGAACAAATTTTCTCCTCTAATCTATTTCCTTCTTTTCTTACTTGTAAAACATGTTTTCTTTGCAATGTATTGACATTATCTTGTTATGTTGATAAGGCAGTGAAAATTTCATTGTTTTCCTTCCCATTCCAAGACTTTTTTTTTAAGTACCTTATTCTTTGTTTCTGAATAACATTTAAGATCAAGAATCTTCCTGTGTGGGTGAACAAATTGGGCACTTGCATACTTCTTTATTCTTATGGTTTCATATTCTTTTTAAATTGGATACCATTGACTAAGTGAGTGTGATTGGAACTTATTTACAATCAGGAATTGGTCTTATCTTTCTTCATTTACTGTTGAAACCTCCAACCTTTCAAAAAACCAATATACATTTATCCATAAGAACCAATGCAATAAATCAATGATGCCCTAGATTGCCCTTAAAAGTCGAGTGCAACTTTAGGGACTAATAGAACCCATGTGTTTCTCTTTAGTTGTATGACCCTCTATTAGTCTTGAGCTTCCCTCAATCGATGAATAAATATCTTAAAGTACTTGCCAAAATCCTTCAACCTCCATAATTATCTAAAAAATCAATACAAGTCATATTTGTAGTGCATTATTTACTCTAAGATGCATTTTTACGAGTGTGTCAGAACATACCAAAATGAGCTGCTCTTGGTTTCAAGGATAATTTATTGGAGCCACGCGTCTAATAATTGATCAAACTACCTCCCTTGATTTGAAGTAGCAACAACGAAGTCAACATTGACTTTGTTCTTTCTTCGTTGGATCGAGGGAGGTTTTCTCCAAGATTAAACGGCTCCTATAAATTATTCTCTAATGAACAGGGCCAACCACGTGAAGGTAGAAACTCTTATGGCCCCTCCCGCCCCCCCCTCACATCACTCTCAATTCCCCAATACCCAACATATAAATCTATTGAAATATTTATAGCAAAAACAAGCATATATACATACCAATATTCACAACTATTTACAATGAAATAAAATGTTTCCTTGATCCATTTGGAGTGAATGGAATATGGTGAAAATTTATTTTATATTAAATAGTTATTAAAATATGCATGTACATCATCATTTAGTACTTTTAGCCTGCCTCTTATTCTTAGCTCTATAGTTCCTAATCATTTCATCAATATCTATGTCTTCGTTCTCTAGGTGCTCTTCAAAATCTGATTGTGATTTTGTCCTCTCATGCATAGAATGTCTAGTCGTGGGGTACTCATGGTGTAATGGAATCCGTTGTGATGAGGCATCACCTAAAAAAAAAAGGTACAAAATTTAAATGGCCAGTTTTTAAATATCATTGAACTAGTTCAGTAATATTTAAACAAACACTTGCAATGTCATTATTTACCTAGTGCACTGGTTGGCACTGTTGGAATGGTTTCCCCCATGTGATCCTCTTCAACTGTATGATACTCAAGTACAAAATTATCTTCCATTGAGACCACAAACTTTATAAGGACAATCATAAATGTATAAGTAAAAAAAAATAGAAGTACAAAATGTATAACTACGAAATTATTAAGTATATGATTAAAATATATCCATATTACCATCATGTGCCAGCTTGGTCATAGCACCATCATGGGGATGCACCCCCATGGAAAATTGGGACTTCATGGGAGAACCATCTTCTGGTTGCAAACTGCTATCATCGCACTACTCTCCAATACTAGTGCATTCGTTGACAATGTTGGTCCCCTGATTAAAACAAAGTTGTAAATATTAATAATATCCAATATGACTGTATTATATTAATAATAAAGGTTAATGTGGATTGAATTTTATTTACCTTATCCTGCAAAGTGGTTCTTGGTATCTGCCCCAAGCATTTTTGGTGTTCAACTATAGCTTTATAGTTGTACTTGTAACCAATATGGAGGTCTTTCTCCATGGTTTCAGTAGCAAACTCGTGACCCTACATTGCATAAAAGTATGTATTTTTAATGTTATTCACTGCAATTACCTAAAAGTTTTAAGGCGATACAAATAAGATATTTAGGTACTTACAATTCATGACTGCAACTTCAAGTAGCAGCCCTGGCCTAGCCTGTCCTGGCCACATTTGGAAATCCTTTCTTTTGTTTCCTTTGACGTGTCAGTCAATCTATCATCAAAATTTTCAAGTATGTTAATATATACCACAATTTTATTTACATCTAAAAAAAATTGAAGGTATTGAATTGAAATTGTAATTTACCTTCTGGGACCAGAGGGTGTTTTTCCTTCATATGTCAATTTCTTCTCTTTTGCTTACTCAATGATGGCTTCCACTCCCTCTCTGGAATCATCATATGATGCTCGAACCTATATTTTTGTTTCAAGTGCTTCCTATATGTTTCTCACGTATATTTTAAATATTGGCCAGCTGCGGCGGAGGCCAAAGTCTTATTAAATGTGTCTACACCAAAAAGGCTTCGAGATAATCCATCAATTCTTTTTTGAGGTTGGAATTCTAGGAATTCCACCTCTCCCATATGGTGGGCCCAAAAATCAGCAACGCCTTATTCTCCAAGGACCTATAAAAATCGTTATTCCCTACACACAAAATGATTATATGTTTATTAATTTAAAAATAATAATTTAGATGATTTATATTTGTTTACATAGAGAACATGAAATTATTAAAATTTTAAAAATTACCTGGGAATTTAACTTGCTTTAATGGAAGCCCTTCCTAGTTGACCATAAATGTTCCCTTAAGGGTACCTGTGCCAGTCACACGTATTAATTTAGGAAAATAAACCATATAATTTTTCAAATCATTGGCCTCATCTTTGTCACCACCTCCAGAGCCTACTTGTGTGGTCGCTTCTTCGGTGTGTGTGTCATGGATCCCACCTAATGGTGTGGAAGGTGGAGATATGAATATATGCATCCTGGCAGCTATATGAGGGCTTGCATCGAGACCCTATGGAGTTTGTGCAGTTCCACTACTACCGACACCATGCATGTCAGTGTCAACAGGATCCAAAAATCTCTATATAAGAAAGAAAACATTTTTTCGTTTAGATAATGTAAAAGTTAAAAATCAATATTTTATAATTGACCTTATGACACAAAAATAAAACCACTTGAAATTATGGTTATTACCTTATATGTCTTAAGCCTTTTCATAACTTCTTTTATCCTTTCTTCTACCTCAGGAGTTTGATCTACAATATCTAACAAGTGAGCTAGTTCCTTGTTTTCTTTATTGATTTTTTTTCTAATTAAAACCATAGGGTCGGGCGATTCATACAAATCCCTTTCCCTGAGCGAATCATCATCAACATAATGTTCTAAGGCCTCTTTTTATTTACCACGATCATCCTACCACATTACAGTAAAATTAGAACCGTGATCATTATCATGATAAATACATTCAAATGTATGATAAATTCTCCCTCTTTATTGAAATCCACGAAGGAATGTTATTGTTGATAAAAAAAATAGGACACACTGAGTAAAAATACCGAAGCTCTCCAAATGGATTAACACTGTAAAGAACATAATGAAAATCATAAAATATAAGAGTCATTACTTACAAGTTGGGTAAATTAGTATGCGTACTTCCCCCATAATAGCAGCATTTGTATATATTCGATTCAAAATGTAATCAATCAATAAATCTTCCCCTGCGGCTATTGATTTTATTGCACATACGAATACAAGGTTTCCTTCATGCCCCTCAAATACACAATTTGGTTTCTTATTTGTGGTCGCAGGTCATGTACTTTTTATAAACCCTGCAATATTCCCTGTTTCTTTTGGCCTTCCGTAAATATAGATAGTTTCTCCTTTATTTTGATCATTGTCTTTTAGTTGTATATAATTTGTAGCCGAGCCATATCTTCGCATAATTTTTTCATATTGGACTATTTGTATCCAACCTTTGTAGATATAATAGGGTCTGACGTACTCCATCAATTCAGTTAATCCGTCGTAATAGACCTTTATTCCATCAATGGAAAATATCCCCAAACCATGTAATGACGATGGACAAATCCGGTATATCCTTTCGTTTACACAAAAATCAATGTTTATTTCAGGAAGATCATTGGGTACCCATCGTTTCACTATATGTTTGTACCTCAAGGGAACCTCGATGTCATCTATCCTCTCATGATCATAATAACATGATCCCCCTTTCGCAAGAAAAAATTTCATGCGTCTATGGAATTTTCTTCTGATCTTCTCACCTCTAGTTGATCTCCGCCTGTTAGACCTACTAGATGTCTCGCTTTCCTCTATTATACCTAAAAACCCCTCACTCAAAGAAGATATATCTGACAAATACTTGTTTGTTTGTACTTCCTATAACACCATCAATGACATAAAGTGACATTCGGATCTAGTTTATGCATGATAAGATTTCCCTAGAATGTTGAAACTTGTGGCATAAGCTTGATATATTTTCTCTTAAATTGCCTAGGGGATTAGGGTTGTTAAGAAGTGAAATATCATCTAATGTTTCTATTTTTTGATTATATTTCATATCATCCCTAAGGATGTAAATTCTCAGGGACAATATCTGGGAAACTCTAAGAAAGAGGTAAAATTTATGAAGTTCAAGATACTAAGTTTCTAATTTAGAATTTCAGCAGAATTTTTAATTGAACTTTTTAAATAAAAAATTGTTTTCTAGAGTCAATTAAACAAAAAAAAAAAATCTACTATAACCCAACAAGATAATGGTGGTGTTGGATTGATGTAAATGTGGCACCATCAGGTATAGTGTTGGGTGGTATAACAATTTGTCTACACAACTAAGTTTTGGAGGTGAATTTTGATTTCTTGGGATTAGTTAAATTATTCCATTGCTACTTTAAATTTATTTGTTGAGAAAAACTAGTGAATTTCTTGTATATATTGTTGAACCCTAGTAAGAAGTCGAATGGTCACAATTTCAATGTCTAGAAGCAATGTATGATTACCATATTCCAATGCAATGGATTGTTAAGATTAGTCATAGGAAAGGGTAGGAGAAACTCTGATGATGAGAATGGGAAATAATTCTTTCACTTGAAGAATAGATAGGTTAGGTTGTTAATAAAATTGTCCATAGCAAATGACAAGTTTATACAAGTCCAAGATTTTGTAGTGATTACCTTGAAGAGTTTATCTCCTTTTGAAAATTTTGTTGAAACTTTAAATGCCACCAAGGATATTACTAACATTACATTTAAGTTGTGTAGACAATTGTTAAAATAGGACAGATTCAATAAATAGTTTATAAGAAATAGAAAAGGATCCAAAAGTTCCTTTCCAGTAAAGAGTAAGGACAAAGGAAAGCGGAAACTAAAGGGAAACAAAATCATCGATGGAAAACCTAAGGGTTCAAGGAAATCTACTAAGAACTTGAAGTGTTTTTACAATGGGATAACATCATATACTTCACACCATTGAATTGGTACCACACCAATTACTCCCTTCTTAGGGCCTTTGATCTCAAAGCTAGAGATAATTGGTCACTTCCCGATGAAATGTTGGGACCTATGGATGCCATTATCACCATATTGATCTTTGTGGTTTCTTTCTAATGTAGCTAGATAGTGACACAATGTACTTGGTACTCAAATTAAGAAACACAATTTGACAATTCACCTATAAATACTAAAATAAAAATGAAGACATATCCATGTACTTGGTACACAAATTATGAAGTTCAAGACACTAAGTTTCTAATTTATTATTTCAACAGAATTTTTAATTGAACGTTTAACACAAAAATATGGATGAACACATCTCCATGTAAAGGCTTTGATTGATTAAATAGAATAATAATGATGTTAATAGTATGATATATCACTAGAATTTGAAGTTGTAGAAAGTCAATTTTGGAATTGAATGATGGCATAAAATGGTTTCTAAGGAGATTACAAGGATGAGAAGACCATGTCTAATATTTAGGCCCTATTGAAAGAATACAACAAATTGTTTATCTAGATTTTTACTAAGATGAAAGGGATTCAAGAAGATTTTGGGGAGATGAGGATAGAGTTGTGGGCAGATGATAATCATGTTAACCATAAACTCTATCATCTTAATCCCATGGTTAAGGAGAAGGTAGAGAACGAAGTTGACATAATATTGTAAATCCGATTAATATTCTGAGTATATGAATCCAATTAGATCATTCCTATTGTTATTCATAGCAATAAGGACTTTCATGACATTAAGGTTTGTGTGGAACTTAGAGGCTTAAACTATACTTGTGTATGATACTTTTCCCACTCCTTTTAGTGATGAGGTGATTGATCAAGTTGTAGGAAAAGAGGATCATTCCTTTATATATTTCTTTTCAATATATATAAAGTATGAATTGAAAAAGAAGACAATAATAAGACCACCTTTACTATAAAATAAGCATCGTTTGGTTATAATTTCATGCCTTTTGGGCTCAATAATGCACCAGGTATCTTTTCTCAAGTTGTGATTACAACCTTTAGATATTTCATTCACACGTTTTTGGAGGTATATATGGATGATTGAATTGTATATAAATTGTTGAAGGAACATATTGGGTTGTTTAAGTTAATGTTTGATAAATTTAGTAAGCTCTAGATCTCCCTAAATTTGGAGAAGTGCATATTCTATGTGCCATTTGGCATTTTTTTGGGACACATTGTCTGCAAGGAAGGAGTATTGGTGGACCCTTCCATGATTGTTGTCATTATGAATCTACTTACACCAAATAATGTTAAATATATGTAGTCTACTTTGGTACACAATAGCTACTACAGAAGGTTCATATACAACTATGCCTCAATCAAAGAGTGATAACAGAGCCTCTAGAAAAGTTACTAAAGAAAGCTAAACTATTCTTGTGGACCCTTGAATGTGAAGCTACTTTTAATATACTCAAACAAAAAATGGTACATGCCTTAATTTTGGTGTTTCCTAATTCTAATGTAAAATTTCATGTATATGTAGATGCATTTTCATAGCATTAGGAGTGGTTCTTGTGGAACCAAGAGAAGGAAATTTAGATCACCCTATATATTTTGCAACTAATAATATTTCACAAGTTGAGCACAACTACATCACCATATAGAGTGAAGGAATTTCCATGGTTTATTATTTATAGAAGTTAAGACACTACCTTCTAGGAGGATGCTTTAACTTCTATACAAATGAATTTGCATTGAAATATTTGGTAAATAAGCTTGTTCTGGAGGGTAATATTTGTAGGTGGTTTCTCTTCTTTCAATAATTATCCTTTGAATTTGTGGTTAAACCTAGTAAACATATTTTAAGGATTGATCACCTCTTTAGACTTGAGTCAAGAGAACCAGGTGGTGCATTAGATGATAATGTTCCAAATACAAACCATTAAAAGAAGAGGATATCTTGAACTATATAGAGGACACTGATTTTTTTCTAACTACTGGTGTTTCTCCTGAAGATTATTCCACAACTCAAAAGCATCAGTTAGTGGTTAGAGCTACAAATTATCAGTTAATCGCAGAACAATTATAAAAATTGGGGATTGATGGTATTATTTAGATATGTGTGATGGATCATTAAAGGAATGATATTCTATGGGAATTTCATCAAGGAGTTGCAAGAGGGAATGTTGGAGGAAAAATAATAGATCACAAGATTGTCCAAGCTAGTCTTAGGTGGCCAACCATATTTAAGGGCTCTAAGGAGTATGCTAGAAATTATGATGTCTATCAAAAAGTAGGTAAAACGTATAGGAGAGATGAACTACCCTTGAATCCAGTAAGGGATATAAAACCTTTTGAGAAATGAGATATTGACTTTGTGGGATATATCAAACCTCCTACTCTCCAATACTAAATCTTGATATATCATTATTGCAAATAATTATCTCATTAAATGGGAAAAATTTGCACCTACATAGGATTTTATGATTGATAATGTAGCCAAATTTATTTTAGAGAATTTTATTAGAAGGTTTGGTTTCCCAAGGAGTTTGACCAGTTACTAAGGTAGGAACTTATTGAACACCATTATAGCTACTTTGAGTAGGGAATTTATTATCTAGCATCATAAATGTATCCCCTATCATCCTTAGGTTAATAAGACTAGATGATTCTTCAAAAGATGATTCATCTCATCTTGCATATCTTGTTCCCATTCAGGTTGTCCTCGTCCATATGAGTAAGAGATAGGATCACAAGTCTCAAGAACACACAAACAGGTGTGATGATAGGAACCTTCGGCACTACAACCATATTGGTTGAAGGTGTTGAAGAAATATCGTTGACTATAGTGGGTATGGAAGTTGAAGGACTCCCAGTATCTTTATGACTCTATTTAGTACTCATCCTAGTATGATCACAAGTCTGGTAAGTGGAGGTGTATGTGACACATATGATAACCTTACACCTTTTAGAAGTGTAAGACTCAAAATGCGGTGGTAAATGTAACAAGCGGCAAGACCTATGGGGAGGTTGTTATGGCTCTACAATGACTCAAGACTCGTGATATATAAAAAAAAAATCCCAATGCCAACTAGTAATCAAAGAGCACACCAAAGTAAAATAAACAAAAGGTCAATATGCACACAAACAGGATAAAGTGGTTGAAAGGGGCCTCCCTCTCTAAAGTAGGTATGCCTCACTCAAGAGGGGCATGAGACTCCTCTGATAAAGATCGAAGGTAACATAATCAGTTATAAGGTCCCTCGTTGGATTAATAACTAGTCGGTCAGACCCCCACAAAGAGGTAATCCTCTATAAATGTTGTGAGATGTCCGACCCTTATCTGACCTAGGGTACCTGCAGAATAACCTCTGCAAGTAACCTATGTGGTACCTAAGTCAAGCAACTAAGAAACCATGATATAACTGATGCACAAGAGGATAGTCATAAGTTCGATCCACCGTAAGGGAGGGGTAACAAAGCCCAAAACCTCGAAAGCATCGCTTGTCACAAAGGTAAAGGTACTATCAATATCCCCATATATAAATAGATCCCCAGAAATATATTTGACACTAATAAGTTATCGGGGGGATATCCCTTCAACCAACCTCATGCAACCTCGTTCTTAACTCTAGTGTAAGCGGAGCCTCCTGGTATTACCGATTACACAATGGATTTCTCCACTCCCTTAGTCAAACACATATTTTTATTTAATAGACTTGGAGAAGTTTACTCACAAAATCCTATTCCAAGGCTCTAAATCCTAAGCTAATTTGTGCACCCTAGAAAATAAAATTGTTACTAATCAATTTTAAATTGTAAGAGTTACTTTTAGTGGCCTTTATTACTAAAAAAGGTGCAGTCGTGAAACTAATGATGTTATGAGACAATAAGTAAAATAAATGAATATGAACATAATGCAAATTCCTAAATTCAATTCCCAATAAATGATATGCTTTTCAAAATGCAATTTTCAATTAAGTAGTTCTACATTTCTAAATAAGATGCAATCTTTCTTTATATGTACTAAGATCAATGATAAATACCATACATTCATGTTAGAATTTATCCATTGGTGAACCATACATTCATGTTAGAATTTATCCATTGGTGAACCATAAACCTACACTAACAGATCCATAATATCTAGAGGACATAATCAAAATATTATACATACCTAAATGGTGATTTCTCAATTTAGCAATCAAACATGCAACAAAACAATTGAGGTGGTGCTCAACATCATGCCTCATACATGGAGAATAAAAATGTTGTTGTAAAGTTGCAACTATATTTGATGTGACATAATTCCCAACCAACTTCAAGAAATGATATTATCAAATCAACAAATCCCTAGGTTCACTTGCAAGTGAGCACATCTTATCAAGTCAATACAAAAGATATTTATTCATATGAAAATCAACTGAATTAATAATAAGCCTTGTGTAGGTAGTGTGACATCCTTATTCAATGGTTTCATAAAATTTCACAAAATTTATGTGTGTATTGTATAACCCTTGCTAGTGTTCTATATCACACCTTTTTGTGTTAAGAACCATTGTGAATGCTATTGGTGGTCGACTCGAATAGTAGTCTACATTTTTATTTATTCAATGTAAATGTTTGATAACCAATTGAAATTTCTATAAGAAATTCCATTTCATATGTGGTGTGTTCTCAATTTTTCTCTAGGTCTGTAGTGGCTTATGGTTAAATTGAATAACAATTTATTTTCCCTATACATAGTGTCTCCACTAGTGAACTACTTAAGCAATGGATCACATCTCTCTATCATAACTTCAAAAGTTGTGTATTGTGTCATTGAATGCATCTAAGTAAAAAAAAATGGAATGACATTGTTGTGTCAGAAAAATAACTATCAAATAGTAAATATTCATCATCTTCTATATAAAAAGGATGAGAAACATATAGTAGTGTAATCATAGGTGTAGTGCATAGCTTCAACATCTTCACTTATTCAAAAACATGTTGTTGCACCTTGGTATAGATGATGAAGCCTTGTTTCCTCAAATTCCCTCTTAAGATTAACACCGTAGGGTTGAACTAGTGAAGGAAAGAGAGGTGAGAGGAAACAACTATTGTGAGGGAGGGTGAAATTTGGAAATGCTAGCCTACAACTAGTGAGGGAATTAGAGTTGGAATTATCATGAGGTGACATGAAGTGATGATGTTAAAAGGAACCATCAAACGCATTGATGATGGTGAGGTGATATTATCAATATTTTGAAAAGGAACCATTGAAGGCATGATATTAATTGTAAGGTGACATTAGTGAGGTCATGTGCCATTGATTCTAGCTGAAAGGCATCGTTGAAGGCATGAGGTGAATATGTTAGCATGGGTATGGCAAAGGAACCATAATTTTCTTATGGATATGGTGAACCATACATTCATGTTAGAATTTATTCATTGGTGAACTCTTTACTATATCTATTCTCTTCAATATGCTTCATATTTTTTAAGTTACACATTTGGATCAAGGCACACCCTCTCTTACTTGGTATATGATTCAAGGGAACCATAACTTCTTGGACCATATTTCCTCAATCATAGCTAAAAAAAGGGAATTTAGAAGTGTGCTATAAAAATTGAATCTAACTCTACAATATGAAGGGATGTTGAACCTATTTTAGCAAGTTTTCAGGGCCAAAAACCACCCAAAAAAGATGAAAATTGTAAAACTTAGTTTTTCCCGAAAAATGATAAATCTAGGATATGTTAAATATTTTTCAAAATTTACATTGATTGGATTCAAAACTATAATTTCCATCCTTAAATTGTTGATCCAATATATGATATCTTGGAAAGGTAGTGGGATAGGGGAATCAATATATGAATT
>ML780259.1:874794-890451 GCA_009831015.1 Picea engelmannii | reverse complement strand
TTAAAAAAAAAAAATGTCTTAGGGAAATCATGTAAGAAGTAACAAAAGGAAAGGTCAATCAATCCCAATTTTTAGGGTTATGACACCAATTAAAAACATGGAAAACATTGAATCATGTGGAATTTTTAAGAAAGGGAAAACTTGAATGTCTTTACTTACAAAAATGAAGGGGAAAGATTATATTATTCCAACCTTCTCTATTAAAGAAAAATCATTATATTGTGTACTCGGAACAAATTAATGATCCATGTCATACCTTAACTTTTCCAACCATTTTTATTTTTTGTCATGATGAATTAGAAGCAACCTCAACATATTGATTCACCCTTTCCTTAATATATCATCGAAGTGGACACACCATAATTTATTCCTTCACCTTTAGCATCAACACATCCTCGTTGAGTTTGCATAGGATGCCTATTTTCCCCTTCATTTTTGGGTTAAGAAAATGGATTAAATTCATCAACAAGATGGCACTAGGTTAGAAAAAAACAAGGCAACATGTGACACATGTTTTTAGGATTCTAAGGTGAGACTACAAGTGGGGTTGAGGAAAGGAAACTATAATATAAGGTGGCATACATTAGGGGATGTGATTCCTCAACCCAAGGAGAATAAATAGTAGAAAGGTAAAGATGTCCTATACATGTCAAAAGGGAGAAATCAATTGAGAGTAAAGTACATTGTTAAGTAAAAAATTTGAGAGTTCTTATTGATTCATAACCCATCGATGGCTACAAAATTGTAAAGGCTAAGGCATGGGTGTGAGTTATTTAAAATGGAATAAGTGATTTTGTTGTTGTTGTCCATTACTGTTAAGGATTTTTTAGAGTCTCTTGATCATGTTGGTGATAGTCTCTATGTCTTGTCTTGTCTTGTATATTATATTGTTGAGTTGTGACTATTATGCTCAAATCTGTTGGAGCCATGTATCTAGTTTTTTTGGAGTTTAATGGAGGGGTACTAGTATTTAAAATTGAGCTTCTATGTCTATTTCACGTGGATGATGTTTATTTTTTATTAGATATATATTATATGGCAAAGAATGACCCTTACTAGGTTTTAATTAGTCATGTCCTTAAAAGATCGGATAACTGAAGGTTGGAATAATGGAATGTTTGTTGAAGTAATTTCAATGGCACACTATGTTATATTACATGTCCTCGTGTTATCCAAAGGTTTCGGCAAGGTGTCTCTGGTGATACTTCCTTGTAACAAGGGATTGATATGCCAATACTAGACTACAATGCCTATGTTGAACACTTAAGTGGACCCTAGTCTATTTATCAAGCAAACATTTGGTTCAATTGTAAATACCCAGTCTTGCTAAATGTGAGACCTTTGTAGTATGGAGGATTGATCGTACTAGGAGTTAGTACGGTTTTAGTGGAAGGGAAATTAATTAATACTAATCTTTCTATGAGTAGTATCTAGAACCCAACGAGAAAACCAAGGTCAAAAGGTTTTTTTTTTCCATACACTAGTCATCAACATGGAAGAGGTCCAAGTTAGTTTTATGCTTCAACTCCTTGATTTTTCAGTGAAATGTGATGATGATGAAGAATAGAATTATCATTTGTGTGAAGCCAACTAGAGTGCCAAGAATATAATGACTTTGAAAAAATGTTGGTCAAATTCAAAACATCCTTGAAAGTTTAGGCTTTGAAATGGTACATGAAGTATGTGCATAGTAACCCTTTATGTATTCTCAGAACCTTTAACAAACTATAACAAGCCTTCATCACAAAATTCAAAAATCCTAAGACTAAACAACAAAATTGCACTGAAATTTTGGACTTGTTGATTTCTCTACACAATTGGGCCCATTTGAAAAACTTGGTTCCTACATGAGGAGGTAATATGACAAAATACGGATTGGTAGGAGGATCGTCGACCCTATTTTGCATCGTTTTTTAAAAACTATTTCAAGACAAAACCTAAGCATACTGATTTTGGTGGCATCATTTTTGGTGCTTTGATCAAATCCCCCTTGGCTCTGATAAAATCCTCCTCTCTACCCTGACCTCCTCCAAATTCCCTCCTCTTCATGAAACCTACCTCCTATGCGTTCCCTCCTCTCCTTCTCCTATCTTGCACAACCTATGATCTCCTCTCTAGTGATATAACCTCAGCCTTTTCCTCTAGCTAGCTGGTGCGAGATCTCACCTCGACCTTCTCCTCGATCTAGCTTGTGCGAGACCTCACCTAGGAATTCTCCTCCAGATAGCTCGCACAAGATCTCACCTCGACCTTCTCCTCCAGCTATATTGTGCAGGATCTTACCTCGGTCTTCTCCTCCAACTAGCTCGCATGGGATGAAATGTGTCTTTGTTTTTTTTTCAAATTATATTTTGTTATTTGTTTCTTTTTTGGTATTTTGTTTTTGTTTTTGTTTTTATTATAGTCATATATAATATTATATATATATATATATTATAATTTATATATTATATAATATATATAATTTATTTCTTGTTTATGGAGAAGGATGTCTTTAATCAAACATTAACCTATAATTTGAAAGATCAAGTAGACCAAGGCTTCTATTACCATCACATAAATTTCAAGTGCCAACAGAGATCCTTGTCAAATATAATGGATTACCCCTACTTATTATTATTTATATATGTTTATGGAGAGATACATCATTGCTTCTAAGAAGATTTTCCATGGCTCTAGGGAACAACGAGACAAAGTCAAGAGCCTTAAGCATGACCATGATGAAGGGAAAATTGACCATATCATGGGCCTTTTCAAAGTCAATTTAAAAATAAAGTATCGAGTCATGAGCATCTAGCCCATTCTGTTCCTTTCCATGTTGCTAGGATATTAATTTTTTAACAAAAACTTAATAGTTAATTATTTACAGACATTCATTTTGTTAGTAAAATCATGGCTATAGAAAAAATATTCAAGAAATACACATTTATTATGTATGGTTATTGGTTTCTTTTTTCTTCCAAAATTAGTCATATAGAAACTTGAGTGCTTAGAGGTTTTTTATGCTCTAAAAATGCGGTGGACCATGCATTGTCAATATTGGTTCCATGGAGCATCATTGCCTTGCTTAAAAAAGGCAAAGGCCTCATATAAACTAATATAATTGTGCATGGAGGAAGCATGTCAGGAAAGTAGATAGTGAGCTCAATGATTGGTGATGAATCTTCAAAAAGATTGACCTAATACATAATTGTTAAAGGAAAAGTTAGATCCAGAATAAATAGACTTTTCACCCTCAATGATGTGACTGTTGATTTAAGTGATTTCAGGATTGGTGGTTCTTTTGCACTAATTCAAATAGTTTGGGAAGAAAGGGATAAGGCGGTTTCAACTCTTACAACTTAGTACTAGGATGATTTTATCTAGAGAGGATTAAAATTTTCTTGCGACTCTATTTTGACATGGAAAGTAAGAAATTCTAACATTTCACATATGGGTAGATACATTCATAATTTTTTTATTAAAAATGATCTTTAGATAGAGAGATCTATGAGATGGGGAATTTGAACATGGACATACCAATCTAGTCTTACACGAGAATTTGGAATGGCTCAATTGGATTGTATTGTCATATAAGAACTTCAACAAGTAATAATTGTATAGTCTTAACATTCATGTATACATTCCTACTTTGGATGAATAGATGTTGCATAATAAAGATAAGAAAAAGGTCAATCTTTAGTATTCTAGTATTTCATCCACTAAGAAAGGTAAGAAAAAGTTCTCTAGTATTCCATCCACTAAGAAAGGTAAGAAAAAGGTCAATGAGGAGGATGTGGTTATTGGGAACAAAGTTCACAAGGTGTGCATATGTGAGTACATGGCCTTATAAAGATTCCCACATTGTCAATGAAATAGGGTCCTTTAGCATGAGCTATCATAGTGTCATCTCCACAATGATAAATTCTGTAATGAAGAAAATTATAACATGGGTACTCAATCATACATTATACCCTTTAGGAAAGATCCATAATATTTGGAGGTCCAATATTCGAGGTATTTTTCTTTATCCATAAGCCACATGGAGGAAACCTTCTTAATGTAAAAGGATGACCAAGTTGAGGGTTTACCTAAGTGAAATATATTCTTAAAGGGGGTGACCTTCCCATGAGAGGAGGATCCTTTAAAGATGTTGACATGTTATATATACATGTTGCAACTCTCAAATACTATTCAATAAGGGAGTAACGTTATATGGCATTGAAAGAACTTCAAGACTACCATATTTTTAAAAAAAACCATGGATGAGTATAAAAAATCCTAGATATTCTCATAATATTTTAGAGGGGGAAATTACATAGTTGTTACCACAAAAGAGGAAATGTTATCCAATCGTAAGAAATCGTTTAACATTGACCCATGCACAAAAGAGAGTGTGGTTAAATGATGTTTTGTAAGAAAATTATAAAGATGGAGGTAATGAAATATCTAAAAGGTCTTCCCTATAAACATCATATTATGAAATATTTGACTGTGCATTTCTCTTTAGCAAACTCTTCACTATTGCACCCACCACCTAATTAGATTGACTAGTTTTAATAATAGGTCCAACAATTGATTCTTGGGTATCTAAACACTTATCATATGCATTGTATCAAACAAATAATGTATTCTTTCACACCTGAACAATCGTTGAAAATGTGGAATTATGGGAATATGACGAAGAACCTTTCGAGGAACCCTTTTTGTTACTTGATCATTTTGATATATACTGATAAGACATAATTCTAGTAAAACCAAAACAAGTGGGTGTACTTTGAGTCGAATTTGAGTCTAGAAACCCTCCCATATTGTTAAGGCATGCGAATAGTATATCCATGTCAAATTTTAGTGCATACAGAAACAATTTGAAAAAATTTGAACGTTGGCCCCATTTGCAGGTCAGTGTTTCCCATGTCTAGGTCACTATTGAGGGCCCCCCAATGGCACCCACATGAGAAATCGTAATGAAAAAAAGTGAAATAAGGCTCCAAGAAAGGTGTGTGTCCTCAATAATAACCATAAGCATAAGTGAAAGCAAGGATGTATGGTGTTCCCACATAATATTTGAGATCGTCCACATTTGCATCAAAGTTCATCATGGTGCACCTTTCATTTTCATCATTCGTCATTCCCTTCTATAAAAATTTTGTCGAAACTATCTTGAAATTTTAGATCGACCTTCCAAAATGCCCATCACAAATTTCTTCCACTGAACCCACATAATACTTAAGAATCTCATAACACCCATCACGATACTTAAGGATGTTTGTTGTCCCCACATAATACTTAAGGAGGGTTTGATTATTGAATTACCAAGTCAATTTGATGTCGCAGAAGCTTCAATTCACCCACCAACAATATCATGCACCGACCCCGCATAGTTAGCAGTGAATGGGGACACCATTGAAATTTCTTCAATATGTTCCTATATGCATCAAAATTTGACATGGTTAAACTAGACACATGCCTTGATGGTATGGGAGGGTTTCAAGACTCAAGCATGTATGATGTCCCCATATAATATTTGAGATTGTCCACATTTTCATCAATGATCATCATGGTGCACCTCTCATTGTCATCATTCGTCATTCCCTTCTATAGAATCATTTTCAGAACTATCTTGAAATTGGACATGGAACTTCCAATACACTCATCACAAATTTCTTCCAGCGAACCCGCATAACACTTAAGGAACTCATAACACCCATAATGATACTTAAGCATGATTGATGTCCCCACAAAATACTTAAGGAGGGTTTGATTATTGAATTACCAAGTTGAGTTTATGTGGCAGAAGCTTCAATTCACCCATCACGAATTTCATGCACCGACCTTGCATAGTGATCAGTGAATGGGGCCAACGTTGAAATGTATTCAATATGTTTCTGTATGCATTGAAATTTGGCATGGTTAGACTAGACACATTCCTTGATGGTATGGGAGGTTTTCAATACTCGAGGATGTATGATGGCCCCACATAATATTTGAGTTCATCCACATTTTCATCAACGTTCATCATGTTGCACCTCTCATTGTCATCATTCATCATTCCCTTCTATAGAATCGATGTCAGAACTATCTTGAAATTTGACATGGAACTTCCAATACACCCATCATAAATTTGTTCCACCGAACCCGCATAATACTTAGTGATCTCATAACACCCATCATGATACTTAAATATGTTTTATGTCCCCACATAATACATAATGAGGGTTTGATTATTGAATTACCAAGTAGAGTTGATGTTGCAGAAGCTTCAATTCACCCACCAAAAATGTGATACCCAGACCCCGCATAGTGAGCAATGAATGGGGCCAACGTTGAAATTTTTTCAATATCTACCTATATGCATCAAATTTGACATGGTTAGACTAGACACATGCCTTGATGGTATGGGAGGGTTTCAAGACTCAAGGATGTATGATGTCCCCACATAATCTTTGAGATCGTCCAAATTTGCATCAATGTTCATCATGTTGCACCTATCATTGTCATCATTCGTCATTCCCTTATATAGAATCGTTGTCAGAACTATCTTGAAATTTGACATGGAACTTCCAATACACCCATCACAAATTTCTTCCACTAAACCTGCATAATACTTAAGGATCTCATAACACCCATCACAATACTTAATGATGTTTGATTTCCCCGCATAATACTTAAGTAGGGTTTGATTATTGAATTACAAATTCAATTTGATGTTGCAGAAGTTTCAATTCACCCACCACAAATTCCATGCACTGAACTCGCATACTGAGCAGTGAATGGGGCCAACACTGAAATTTATTTAATATGTGCTTGTATGCATCACAATTTGTCATGGTTAGACTAGACACATGCTTTGACAGTATGGGAGGGTTTCAATACTCAAGGATGTATGATGTCGCCATATAATCTTTGAGATCATCCACATTTTCATCAACATTCATCATGTTGCACCTCTGATTCTCGTCATTCGTCATTCCCTTCTATAGAATTGTTTTTAGAACTATCTTGAAATTTGACATGGAACTTCCAATAAACCCATCGCAAATTTCTTCCACCGAACCTGGATAATACTTAAGGATCTCATAACACCCATCATGATACTAAAGGATGTTTGATGTACCCTAGTAATAATTAAGTAGGGTTTGATTATTTAATTACCAAGTCGAGTTGATGTCACATAAGCTTCAATTTACCCACCACAAATGTCATGCACCGACCCCACATAGTGAGCAGTTAATGGGGCCAACATTGAAATTTATTCAATATGTTCTTGTATGCATCAAAATTTGACATGGTTAGACTAGAAAGATGCCTTGACGGTATGGGAGAGTTTAAAGACTCAAGGATGTATGATGTCGCCACATACTATTTGAGATTGTCCACATTTGCATCAACAATCATAATGCTTCACCTCTCATTGTCATCATTTGTCATTCCCTTCTATAGAATCATTGTTGGAACTATATTGAAATTTGATATGGAACTTCCAATAGACCCATCATGAACATTTTCGACTAAACCCGCATAATACTTAAGGATCCCATAGTGCCCATCATGATACTTAAGGATGTTTGATGTCCCTACATTATACTTATGGAGGTTTTGATTATTAAATTACCAAGTTGAGTTGATGTCGCTGAAGCTTCAATTCACCCACCACAAATTTCATGAACCGACCCCCCATAGTGAGCATTGAATGGGGCCAACATTGAAATTTCTTGAATATGTCCCTGTATGCATCAAAATTTGACATGGTTTGAATAGACACATGCATTGACGGTATGGGAGGGTTTCAATACTGAAGGATGTAAGATGTCCCCACATAATCTTTGAGATCATACACATTTGCAACAACGTTCATCATGTTGCACCTCTCATTGTCATCATTCTCCATTCCCTTGTATAGAATCGATGTCAGAACTATCTTGAAATTTGAGATTGAACTTCCAATACACCCATCACAAATTTCATCCACCGAACCCGTAGAATACTTAAGGACCTCCTAAAACCCATCACGATACTTAAGGATGTTTGATGTACCCACATAATACTTAAGGAGGGTTTTATTATTGAATTACCAAGTTGAGTTTATGTCACATAAGCTTCAATTCAACACCACAAATGTCATGCCCAGACCATGCATAGTAATAAGTTAATGGGGCCAACATTGAAATTTCTTCAATATGTGCATGTATGCATCGAAATGTGACATGGTTAGACTATACACATGCATTGATGGTATTGGAGGGTTTAGAGACTCAAGGATGTATGATGTCCCCACGTAATATTTGATATCGTCCACATTTGCTTCAGCGTTCATCATTTTTCACCTCACATTTTCATCATTTGTCATGCTCTTCTATGGAATATTTGTCGGAACTATATTGAAATTTGACATGGAACTTCCAATACACCTATCACAAATATCTTCCAATGAACCCACATAATACTTAAGGATCACATAGCACCCATCATGATAATTAATGATGTTTGATGTCCCCGCATAATACTTACAGAGGGTTTGATTATTAAATTACCAAGTCGAGTTGATGTTGCAGAAGCTTCAATTCACCCATGACATATTCCATGCACCGACCCCACATAGTGAGTAGTGAATGGGGCCAATGTTAAAATTTCTTGAATATGTGCCTATATGCATCGCAAATGAACATGTTTAGACTAGGT
The DNA here is from genome assembly GCA_009831015.1 of Picea engelmannii. Taxonomy (NCBI): domain Eukaryota; kingdom Viridiplantae; phylum Streptophyta; class Pinopsida; order Pinales; family Pinaceae; genus Picea; species Picea engelmannii. The sequence goes on along the minus strand of ML780259.1, from coordinate 881,790 downwards.
ACATGCCTTGATGGTATGGGAGGGTTTCAAGACTCAAGGATGTATGATGTTCACACATAATCTTTGAGGTAATCCACATTTTCATCAAATTTCATCATGTTGCACCTCTCATTATCATCATTCACCATTCCATTCTATAGAACCGATGTCGAAACTATCTTGAAATTTTACAGGGAACCTCCGATACACCCATCACAAATTTCTTCCACCGAACCCGCATAATAGTTAAGGATCTAATAACAGCCAACACAATACTTAAGGAAGTTTGATGTGCCCACATAATACTTAAGGAGGGTTTGATTATTTAATTTCCAAATCGAGTTGATGTTGCAGAAGCTTCAATTCACCCACAATAAATGTCATGCAGTGACCCTGCATAGTGAGCCGTCAATGGGGACAAATTTGAAATTTCTTCAATATGTGCTTGTATGCATCACAATTTGACATGGTTAGACTAGACACATGCCTTGACGGTATGGGAGGGTTTCAATACTCAAGGATTTATGATGTCCCCACATAATCTTTGATATCATCCACATTTGCATAAATGTTCATCATGATGCACCTCTTATTGTCATCATTCATCATTCCCTTCTATAGAATCGTTGTTGGAACTATCTTGAAATTATACATGGAAGTTCCAATACACCCATCACAAATTTCTTCCACTGAACCTCCATAATTCTTAAGGATATTATAACACCCATCAAGATACTTAAGGATGTTTGATGTCCCCTCATAATACTTAAGGAGGTTTTGATTATTGAATTACCAAGTCGAGTTGATGTCACGGAAGCTTCAATTCACCCACCACAAATTTCATGCAACAACCCCGCATAATTAGCACTGAATGGGGCCAATGTTGAAATTTATTCAATATGTGTCAATCTGCATCGAACTTTTACATGGTTAGAATGGAAACATGCCTTGACATTATGGGAGGGTTTCAAGACTCAAGGATGTATGATGTCCCCACATAATCTTTGAGGTCATCCACTTTTTCATAAACATTCATCATGTTGCACCTCTCATTGTCATCATTCGTCATTCCCTTCTATAGAATCGTTGTCAAAACTATCTTGAAATTTGACATGGAGCTTCCAATAAACCCATAATAAATTTCTTCCAATGAACCCACATAATACTTAAGTATCTCATAACATCCATCACGATACTTACGAACGTTTGATGTCCCCACATAATACTTAAGGAGCTTTTGATTATTGAATTACCAAGTTGTATTGATGTCACAAAAGCTTCAATTCATCTGCCACAAATTTCATGCACTAACCTCGCATAGTGAGCAATGAATGGGGCCAACGTTGAAATTTCTTTAATATGTTCCTGTATGGATCAAAATTTGACATGGTTAGACTAGACACATGCCTTGATAGTATGGGAGGGTTTCAAGACTCAAGGATGTATGATGTCCCCACATAATCTTTGACATCATCCACATTTGCATCAACGTTCATCATGTTTCACCTCTCATTGTCATCATTTGTGATTCCCTTCTATAGAATCGTTGTCAGAACTATCTTGAAATTTGACATTGAACTTCCAATACACCCATCACAAATTTATTCCACTGAACCTGCATAATACTTAAGGATATTATAACACCCATCACGATACTTAAGTATGTTTGATGTCCCTGCATAATACTTAAGGAGTGTTTGATTATTAAATTACCAAGTTGAGTTGATGTCACAGAAACTTCAATTCACCCACCACAAATTTCATGCACTGACCTTGCATAGTAAGCAGTGAATGGGCCAACGTTGACATTTATTCAATATGTGTCTATATACATCGAAATTTGGAATGGTTAGACTAGAGAAATCCCTTGATGGTATGGGACGATCTCAACAATAAAAGATGTATGATGTCCCCACATAATATTTTATATCGTCCACATTTGCATCAATGTTCATCATGTTGCATCTCTTATTCTCATCATTCATCATTCCCTTCTATAGAATCGATTTCAAAATTATCTTGAAATTTTACATGGAACTTAGAATACACCCATCAAAAAATTTTTCCACCAAACCCACATAATACTTAAGGATCTCATAACACCCATCATGATACCTAAGGAAGTTTGATTTGACCACATAATACTTAAGGAGGGTTTTATTATTGAATTACCAAGTCGAATTGATGTCGCTGAAGCTACAATTCACCCACCACAAATGTCATGCACCGACGCCCACATAGTGAGCAGTGAATGGGGCCAACATTGAAATTTCTTCAATATGTGTTTGTATGCATCGAAATTTGACATGGTTAGACTAGACACGTGCCTTGACGTTATGGGAGGGTTTCAAGACTCAAGGATGTATGATTTCCCCACATAATATTTGAGATCATCCACATTTTCATCAACGTTCATCATGATGCACCTCTCATTGTCATCATTTGTCATTCCCTTCTATGGAATCATTGTCATAACTATATTGAAATTTGACATGTAACTTACAATACACCCATCACAAATTTCTTGCACCAAACCCTCATAATACTTAAGTATCTCATAACACCCATCACAATACTTAAGGATGTTTGATGTCCCTGCATAATACATGAGGAGGGTTTGATTATTGAATTACGAAGTCATATTGATGTTGCAGAAGCTTCAATTCACCCAACACATATGTCACGCACCGACCATTCATATTGAGCAGTGAATGGGGCCAACTTTGAAATTTCTTCAATATGTCTGTGAATTCATTGAAATTTGACATAGTTAGACTAGACACATGCCTTGACGGTATGGGAGGGTTTCAAGACCCAATGATTTACGATGTCCCCACATAATATTAGAGATCTTCCACATTTGCATCAACTTTCATCATGATGCACCTCTCATTGTCTGCATTTTCTATTCCCTTCTATAGAATCATTGGTGTACCTATCTTGAAATTTGACATGGAACTTCCAATACACCCATCACAAATATTTTCCTATGAACCTACAAAATATTTATGGATATCATAACACCCATCATGATACTTAAGGATGTTTGATGTCCCTGCATAATACTTAAGGAGGGTTTTATTATTAAATTACCAAGTCCAGTTGATGTCGCAGAAGCTTCAATTCACCCACCACAAATGTCATGCACCGACCCCGCATAGTGAGCAATGAATGGGGCCAACATTGAAATTTCTTCAATATGTGCCTATATGTATTGCAATTTGACATGGTTAGACTAGACACATGCCTTGATGGTATAGGATGGTTTCAAGACTCAAGGATGTGTGATTTCCCTACATAATCTTTGAGATCATCCACATTTGCATCAACGTTCACCATGCTACATTTCTAATTTTCATCATTTGTCATTCCCTTCTATAGAATTGATGTCAGAACTATCTTGAAATTTGACATGGAACTTCCAATACACCCATCAAAAATTTCTTCCACCGAAATCGCATAATACTTAAGGATATCATAACACCCATCACGATACTTAAGGATGTTTTATGTACCCTCATAATACTTAAGGAGGGTTTGATTATTGAATTACTAAGTCGAGTTGATGTCTTAGAATCTTCAATTCACCCACCACAAATGTCATGGACCAACCCCACATAGTGAGCAGTGAATGGGGCCAACGTTGAAATTTCTTAAATATGTCCCTATATGCATCGAAATTTGACATTGTTAGATGAGACACATGCCTTGAAGGTATGGGAGGGTTCCAAGACTCAAGGACATATGATGTCCCCACATAATAATTGATATCGTCCACGTTTTCATCAATGTTCATCAATCTGCAACTCTCATTGTCATCATTCGTCATTCCCTTCTACAGAACCATTGTCGAAACTATCTTGAAATTTGACATGGAAATTCCAATACACCCAATACAAATTTCTTCCACTGAACCCTCATAATACTTATGGATCTCATAACACCCATCACGATAATTAATGATGTTTGATGTCCCCGCCTAATAATTAAGGAGGTTTTGATTAATGATTTACCAAGTCGAGTTGATGTCGCAGAATCTTGAATTCACCCACCACAAATGTCATCCACCTGCCCCACATAGTGAGAAGTGTATGGGGTCAACCTTGAAATGTATTCAATATGTGCCTGTATGCATCAAAATTTGACATGGTTAGACTAGACACATGCCTTGACGGTATGAGAGGGTTTCAATACTCAAGGATGTATGATGTCCCCACATAATCTTTGATATCATCCACATTTTCATCAACGTTCATCATGTTTACCCTCTCAATGTCATCATCCATCATTCCCTTCTATAGAATCGATGTCGGAAATATATGTAAATTTGACATGGAACTTCCAATAAACCCATCACAAATTTCTTCCACCGAACCCTCATAATACTTAAGGATCACATAACACCCATCACAAATTTCTTCCACCGAACCCTCATAATACTTAAGGATCACATAACACCCATCACGATACTTAAGGATGTTTGATGTCCTCGCATAATACTCAAGGAGGGTTTGAACATTGAATTACCAAGTCGATTTGATGTTGCAGAGGCTTCAATTCACGCACCACAAATGTCATGCACCAACCCCGCATAGTGAGAAGTGAATGGGGCCAACATTGAATGTTTTTCAATATGTTCTTATATGCATCGAAATTTGACATGGTTAGACTAGACACATGCCTTGACGTTATGGGAGGGTTTCAAGACTCAAGGATCTATGATGTCCCCACATAATATTTGAGATCATCCACATTTGCATCAACATTCATCATGTTGCACCTCTCATTCTCATTATTTTTCATTCCCTTCTATAGAATCGTTGTCAGAATTATCTTGAAATTTAACATGAAACTTCCAATACACCCATCATAAATTTATTCCACTAAACCTACATAATACTTAAGGATTGCATAACACCCATTATGATACTTAAGGATGTTTTATGTCCTCACATAATACTCTAGGAGGGTTTTATTATTGAATTACCAAGTCAAGTTGATGTCGCAGAAGCTTCAATTCACCCACCACGAATGTCATGCATCGACCCCGCATAATGAGCAGTGAATGGGGCCAACCTTGAAATTTCTTCAATATGTGATTGTATGCATCGAAATTTGACATGGTTAGACTAGACACATTCCTTGACGATATGGGAGGGTTTGAAGACTCAAGGATGTATTATGTCCCCATATAATCTTTGATATCATCCACATTTGCATCAACATTCATCACGTTGTACCTCTCATTGTCATCATTCGTCATTCCCTTCTATAGAAGCGTTTTTGGAACTATATTGAAATTGAAGATGGAACTTCCAATACACCCATCACAAATTTCTTCCACCAAACCTGTATAATACTGAAGGATATGATAACACCATCATGATACTTAAGGATGTTTGATGTCACCGCATATTACTTAAGAAGGTTTTGATTATTGAATTACCAAGTCAAGTTGATGTCGCAAAAGCTTCAATTCACCCACCACAAATGTCATGCACCGACCATGAATAGTAAGAAGTCAATGGGGACAATGTTGAAATTTATTCAATATGTGCTTGTATGCATCACAACTTGACATGGTTAGACTAGACACATGCTTTGAGGGTATGGGAGGGTATCAAGAATAAAGGATGTATGATGTCCCCACATAATCATTAAGATCATCCACATTTTCATCAACATTCATCATGTTGCACCTCTCATTGTCATTATTCATCATTCCCTTCTATAGAATTGTTGTCAAAACTATCATGAAATTTGACATGGAACTTCCAATACACCCATCAAAAATTTATTCCGCCGAACCCGCATAATACTTAAGGATCTCATAACACCCATCATGAAACTTAAGGATGTTTGATGTACACACATAATACTTAAGGAGGGTTTGATTATTGAATTACCAAGTTAATTTTATGTCGTATAAGCTTCAATTAACCCACCACAAATGTCATGCACCAATGTTTCATAGTGAGCAGTGAATGGGGCCAACGTTGAAATTTCTTCAATATGTGCTTGTATGCATCGAAATTCGATATGGTTAGAATAGACACATGCCTTGACAGAATAGTAGGGTTTCAATACTCGAGGATGTATGATGTCCCCACATAATCTTTGAGATCGTCCACATTTGCATCAACATTCATTATGTTTCACCTGTCATTTTCATCATTCGTCATTACCTTCTATAGAATCGTTGTCGGAACTATCTTGAAATTTGACATGGAACTTCCAATATACCCACCACAAATTTATTTCATTGAACCAGGGGTGATTTTAAGAACCCCCCCTAAATTTATATGTATAATAAATGGGTGAATCCCCATGATACATAGGAAAAATTGAAGGCTATTTTATCAATAATATAAAATTTATATATAATTTTTTGGCGAATATTTTAGTCAATTATATAATCTTGTAAAATATTGGTGAATATTTCACTGAATTATAAAATATTGTAAAATATTGGTGAATCTTTCACTGAATTATAAAATCTTGTAAAATATTGGTGAGTGGTGTTGGGTAAACAAATGGACTTCACACAACATTTCACCACATCTACTACAGTAAAGTCGACCAAAATTGACAAAGAGCATTTTGTATAGGCCAATTGNAAAATGTGTTTCAATCTACAAATGGAGTTCACAACATTGTCAACATTCACTACATATGCTACAATAAAGTCAACCAACATCAACATTCACTACATCTACTACAATAAAGTCAACCAACATTTCAGTACATCTGTTATAGTTCGACAAATAATAGTTTTCATAGGCTAATTAAACAAAATGTGTTTCCATCTACAAATGGACTTATCACAACATTTCACCACATCTTCTACATGGGCCAATTAAACAACAAGTGTTTGAATCTACAAATGGAATTCACATAACATTTCACCATGTCTGCTACAATAAAGTTAACCAAAATTGACAAAGAGCATTTTGCATAGGCCAATTAAACAATTGCATAGGCCCCAATTAAAAAATGTGTTTCAATCTACAAATGGAC
>ML780259.1:815167-835756 GCA_009831015.1 Picea engelmannii | reverse complement strand
CCCCCCTAAACCCTCTTACCACCTCAGGGGGGGTCCGGAATACCACCCATCACAAAAAAAAAATCGCTTTTTTCATTTTTTGCCTATTTTTGCATGTTCATCATGTCTTCGTCCGAGGCCGTTTTTGGGCAAATGAAAACGAATTTTAAGAAACCGAGAGATGTTTTTCTCCATAATGGGATGAATAATAAAAAATTCTCTCAGATTTTTCACATGTTCCACGAGAAGGGAGAATCGAAGCCATCTTCGAGGCCCTTTTTTCCATATTTTCACTTTTCCGTTAAAGTCCTAATTTTGCGGGAGATGTTACGGCCAGTTGGAGACGAATTTGGTGAAACCGAAGGAGTTTTTGGTCTAGAACATGCTCATATACAATAAAATCCTTCATTTTTTTCCCAAGTGTCATCGTTGAAGAGAAACAAACGTCTGTTCGAACCCCTTTTTCTCAAAAAACCGGTCCGTCTTTCATGGCAGACAGTTCCAGATTTGGTGGGATTTGTGGCTATTTTTGGCCGAGGCGGTTAAACTGACTGAGAAAATTGGTTGGGATATCTCCCCTATTTATTCAGAGATGATTTTTAATGTAAATGTTGTTGATCTCATGCCCAGGAAGGCTATTCCCTGTAACATTTTTTTGATTCACCAAGAATACAAAGGGACTTTTTCACAGGATTCCTACGTGTCGACGATTGGTGAAGTTTTCTTGCTTCGTTGAATGTGATTCTAATCAGTCTTCATTATGTTTCTCTCTTTCTAATTTTCAAAAGGAGATTTAATGCATAATTTATCCCTAATACTCTGTGCAGTGCTTTTGAGAATCTTAATGTTTTCCTCTGATACTACAATGAAGAAATTCTTGGATGTTTTTTTGTTGTAGTTGATTATCTCATTTGTTCCTCTTTTACATCACTTTATTTCTAAAGAATCCAACATCTGCATTACCTTTCCCTATGGAAATACCTTATAGACCTGTGTTCAATTTCAGACTTGTCACAGACCCCATAGCCCAATGGTGATCTAAGAAACTCGTCAACCACATCCTCATATAAATATTTCAAAAACCCCAACCCCATACTTGCATAACTAGCCTAATACCTATTAAAACAAAGTTATATCAGACAGAGAGATCCCTCTCTGAGTCTTGGAGGGCTAGATCCAAGACTCGAAGTGGTTTTGATGTTGCCTCTGTGACTGCCATCACAACCTTGGGAAAATTACAGAGTGCTAACACGTTGAAATATATTCAATATGTTCTTGTATGCATCGAAATTTGACATGGTTAGACTGGACACATGCCTTGATGGTATGGGAGGGTTTCAAGAAATGAGTTTGTAAGATGTCTCCACATAATCTTTGAGGTCGTACACATTTTCATCAACATTCATCATGTTGCACCTCTCATTGTCATCATTCTCGATTCCCTTATATAGAATCGATGTCAGAACTATCTTGAAATTTGATATGGAACTTCCAATACACCCATCACAAATTTCGTCCACCGAACCCGCATAATACTTAAGGATATCATAACACCCATCACGATACTTAAGGATGTTTGATGTCCCCGCACAATACTTAAGGATATTTTTATTATTGAATTACCAAGTCAAGCGGATGTCACAGAAGCTTCAATTCAACACCACAAATGTCATGCCTCGACCCCGCATAGTGAGCAATGAATGGGGCCAACGTTAAAATTTCTTCAATATGTGCATGTATGCATCGAAAATTGACATGGTTAGACTAGACACAAGACTTGACGGTATGGGAGGGTTTCAAGACTCAAGGATGTATGATTTCCACACATAATCTTTGATATCGTCCACATTTGCATCAACGTTCATCATTTTTCACCTCTCATTGTCATCTTTTCTCATGCCATTCTATAGAATCGTTGTGTGAACTTTCTTGAAATTTTACATGGAACTTCCAATACTCCCATCACAAATATCTTCCACCGAAGCCACATAATAATTAAGGATCCCATAGCACCCATCACGATAATTAATGATGTTTGATGTCCCAACATAATACTTACAGAGGGTTTGATTATTAAATTATCAAGTTGATTTGATGTCGCAGAAGATTCAATTCACCCACCACAAATTTCATGCACTAACCCCACATAGTGAGCAGTGAATCGGGCCAATGTTAAACTTTCTTCAATACGTGCCTATATGCATCAAAATTTGACATGGTTAAACTAGATACATGCGTTGATGGTATGGGAGGGTTTCAAGACTCAATGATGTATGATGTCCCTGCATAATATTTGAGATCATCCACATTTTCATCAATGTTCATCATGTTGCACCTCTCTTTGCCATCATTCACCATTCCATTCTATAGAATCGATGTCAGAACTATATTGAAATTTGACAGGGAACCTCCACTACACCCATCATAAATTTCTTCCACCGAACCCACATAATACTTAAGTGTCTAATAACACCCAACACAATACTTAACGATGTTTGATGTGCCCACATAATACATAAGGATGGTTCGATTATTGAATTACCAAATCGATTTGATGTTGCGGAAGATTCAATTCACCCACCACAAATGTCATGCAGTGACCCCACATGGTGAGACATGAATGAGGACAAATTTCAAATTTCTTCAATATGTGCTTGTATGCATCACAATTTGACATGGTTATACTAGACACGTGCCTTGACGGTATGGGAGGGTTTCAAGACTCAAGGATTTATGATGTCCCCACATAATCTTTGAGATCGTCTACATTTGAATAAATGTTCATCATGTTGCACCTCTCATTGTCATCATTCCCCATTCCATTCTATAGAATCGTTGTCGAAACTATCTTGAAATTTTACATGGAAGTTCCAATACACCCATCACAAATTTCTTCGACTAAACCTGCATAATTCTTAAGGATCTCATAACACCCATCAAGATACTTAAGGATGTTTGATGTCCCCGCATAATACTTAAGGAGGGTTTGATTACTGAATTACCAAGTTGAGTTGGTGTCATAGAAGCTTCAATTCACCCACCACAAATGTTATGCAACAACCCCGCATAATGAGCATTGAATGGGGACAATGTTCAAATTTCTTCAATATGTGTCTGCATGCATCGCAATTTGACATGGTTAGACTAGACACATGCCTTGCATTATGGGAGGCTTTCAAGACTGAAGGATGTATGATGTCCCCACATAATCTTTGAGGTCGTTCACATTTACATCAACATTCATCATGTTGCACCTCTCGTTGTCATCATTCGTCATTCCCTCGTATAGAATCATTGTCAGAACTATCTTGAAATTTGACATGGAACTTCCAATAAACCCATCACAAATTTCTTCCACTGAGCCAACATAATACTTAATTATCTCATAACACCCATCACAATACTTACGGATGTTTGATGTCCCCGCATAATACTTAAGGAGATTTTGATTATTGAATTACCGAGTTGAATTGATGTCGCAAAAGCTTCAATTCATCCACCACAATTGTCATGCACCAACCCCGCATAGTGAGCAGTGAATGCGACCAACGTTGAAATTTCTTCAATATGTTCCTGTATGCATCGAAATTTGACATGGTTAGACTAGACACATGCCTTGATGGTATGGATGTATGATGTCCCCACATAATATTTGAGATCATCCATATTTGCATCAACATTCATCATGTTGCACCTCTGATTGTCATCATTCGTGACTCCCTTCTATATAATCGTTGTTGGAACTATTTTGAAATTTGACTTTGAACTTCTAGTACACCCATCACAAATTTCTTCCACCGAACCCGCATAATACTTAAGGATCTTATAACACCCATCATGATACTTAAGTATGTTTGATGTCCCCACATAATAATTGGGGGGGTTTGATTATTAAATTAACAAGTTGAGTTGATGTCGTAGAAGCCTCGATTCACCCACCACAAATGTCATGCACTGACCCCGCATAGTGACCAGTGAATGGGGCCAACGTTGACATTTCTTTAATATATGTATGTATGCATCGAAATTTGGAATGGTTAGGCTAGACACATCCCTTGATGGTATGGAAGGATTTCAAGACTCAAGGATGTATGATGTCCCCACATAATTTTTGATATCATCCACATTTTCATCAATGTCCATCATGTTGCATCTCTCATTTTCATCATTATCCATCCCATTCTATAGAATCGATGTCAAAACTATCTTGAAATTTTACATGGAACTTCCAATACACCCATAACAAATTTTTTCCACCGAACCCGCATAATACTTAAGGATCCAATAACACCCATCATGATACCTAAGGAAGTTTGATGTCCCAGCATAATACTTAAGGAAGGTTTTATTATTGAATTACCAAGTCAATTTGATGTCGCCGAAGTTGCAATTCACACACCACAAATGTCATGCACCGACCCCGCATAGTGAGCAGTGAATGGGGACAACATTGAAATTTCTTCAATATGTGCCTGTATGCATAGACATTTGACATGGTTAGACTAGATACATGCCTTGACATTATGGGAGGGTTTAAATACTCAAGGATGTATGATTTCCCCACATAAGTATTTAGATCGTCCACATTTGCATCAACATTCATCATGATGCACCTCTCACTGTCATCATTCATCATTTCCTTCTATAGAATCGTTGTCAGAACTATCATGAAATTTGACATGTAACTTCCAATACACCCATCACAAATTTCTTCCACCGAACCCACATAATACTTAAGTATCTCATAACACCCATCACAATATATAAGGATGTTTGATGTCCCCTCATAATAGTTAAGGAGGGTTTGATTATTGAATTACAAAGTCACATTGATGTCGCAAAAGCTTCAATTCATCCACCACAAATGTCATTCACTGACCATTCATATTGAGCAGTGAATGTGGCCAACTTTGAAATTTCTTCAGTATGTCCATGTATTCATCGAAATTTGACATAGTTAGACTAGACACATGCCTTGATGGTATGGGAGAGTTTCAAGACTCAAGGATTTATGATGTCCCCACATAATATTTGACATCATCCACATTTGCATCAAATTTGATCATGATGCACCCCTCATTGTCTGCATTTGTCATTCCCTTCTATAGAATCATTGTCGGAACTATCTTGAAATTTGACATGGAACTTCCAATAGACCCATCACAAATTTCTTCCACTGAACCCGCATAATACTTAAGGATATCATAACAACCATCATGATACTTAAGGATGTTTAATGTCCCTCCATAATACTTAAGGAGGGTTTTATTATGAAATTACCAAGTCCATTTGATGTCGCAGAAGCTTCAATTCACCCACCAGAAATGTCATGCACCGACCCCGCATAGTGAGCAGTGAATGGTTCCAACGTTGAAATTTCTTCAATATGTGCCTGTATTCATCGCAATTTGACATGGTTAGACTAGACACATTGGTATAGACCCCCTACCTTGAGGGGTCTGGATGAACTCTCGATCATGAATCTTCTATTCTCCCTGAGCCAAAGCAGCTCTCAGGTCCTTGCTGTAACCCTTGCAAAAAATAACCCATGGGCCTTCAAAAGAACCCCACCCGCACGAAGAGGTTCCAGGCATAATTCCTCTCACCAAACAACCCTTCTAGTGTGACCATGAGCCCAAATCTATTGGTACTTCACACTTCACAATTTTGGGGATGTCGAGGTGAAGTGACTCAACACCTGAACCTCGAAAATACCAAAACCTGATCACCAATGACCCAGATCCAACAATCTAGATCCACCACAAACCAACAGTCCTGGCTGCTTGTCGGTGATCTCCCTTTTGGGGATTCAAAAATCATGTGTACGCATTTCCCCCAGTGTCGAATTCCTGAGCCGTTCGATTCTTGATCGTCGATTCATAGAGAACATTGATCAATGGCTCCTATCTAACCCTGATTTCATGTATCGGGGTTGTTAAATACAAGGCCCGACCTTGCCTCCCAATACCACAAATCCTGAACTTTCGAAACTCAATGGACAACCCTAATTCCAATGGACCAACGCTCAGATATCCTCTGAGTTTTACAGCCCAGATGAATCCTTCACTTAGCCTCCTTGCAACTTGTCATGATTGGGCGACTCTCATGACTTCGACACTCTCCCTGGGAAGTGCTCCACCATTCACTCGATCTTTGATGAGCCTTGTGTGATTATTTCAAAAACTGACTCGTCTGAACTCAGAATTTCATGATGGTTTAAAACCTCACCTCCCTTCGAACTATTCGAAGATTCTAACCCCCCTGATCTTGGGTTTCCTTGATGGCTTCTGGATTCAAAGAATCCTTGCATGCACACTTAACACAACTCTATGATAACCTCTAGTTATCCATGATGTTAACTCTATGCGCTCCTCGCAACATATATTCTACAACCACTCTGTGGGATTCAATAATTTCAATTCCTCCCTTGGCCTCTGCACTCCTTGCACAGCTATGTGCCTTACACACACTTCTGCTGGTATAATCCAACGTTATCCTTCCCAAGATTTCTGAGATAAAACTTTGAACTCTGTCACACACTCTATGTGGACCTTTCACTGCACTCCTCGTAGGAATTCTCAGGAAGAGAAACAATTGAAAATTATACTTCTACTCTCACAAACTTCATATATTCACCATGAAATCACAAGCATACACATAACATTGAAACAAATTCATGATAGGTAAATATAGCAAATTGTAACATACCATTCAAAAGATATAAACAATATTCATCACAACACACAGAACTTGGATCAAAGATTCCTTATATTTATCCAAAGGCTTTTGTACATGGTTCAATATCAATAGTTATTATTCATACAATCTCTAATCTTCTATATTCCTCTCTGATCTCCTAATCTTCTACATCAAATTTCAATACTATCTAAGGATTACAAAACGAGAGAGTCTTGTTTTGTTTTTCCCTCTCTCTTCTCTATGCTATCTTATCAGAATTAAAATCCACCTACTAAACATAAATTACAATAAATGCCTCCTTATCCGAGAGATGAGAGAAATGCTCATGATCTATATTAAAATCCCCCAAAACATAAATACAAATACATCCCTCTATATATTACATTAATGCTTCCTTATTTTAGATTCAAAATTCCTCAAAACGTGCACTAGTGCAATTCCAGTTGTCCTCCACCTTCGTGCTTGCTTTGCTGGCTCACTTGTGATGCTCCTGCATCATACTCCCTTGGCTAAAAAATTCCTGAACTCATGTTCATGACCTCTTGCATCGTCTTTCCATGTCTTTGGATATCTGCTTCGTTCTCCCAACTCGCATCTTCAATCGGGTGTCCTTTCCATTTTACCAAGTATTCAAAATATGTTTTTCTCCGGGTCTTTTTACCAATTCTATAATCAATAATCTTCTTCATCTGTGGATTTTCAGCTACAGGCATCTGTTTAACCCATTGGAATTCCTTCTAATCCTCTTATCTCTTTATCCCATATTCTCTGTAAGGATATAGATCTTCTATATTGAATAGGGCGATATTCCTACCCCATCTGGTAATTCAATTTCGTAAGCATTTGCCTCAAACTTTCTCAAAATCTTACATGGTCCAATTTCCTTCATTTTCATCTTATTGTATGTTCCCCTTGGGAACCTTTCTTTTTTGATATGCACTAAAAGAAAATCTCAAACTTCAAAATGAAGTTCCCTTCTGTGTTTATTTGCTCTGTGCTTATATTCTTGGTTAGATTTCTGCAACCGTTCTCTGATTTTACTGTGAAGCTCCTACATTCTTGCTGCAAAATCCTTAGTGCTAGCACTCCAGAATTCATTCTTCTCTAATTCTTTCAACTTAGAGACTCTTCTTGGCTACATTGCATATATTATCTGAAATGGGATCTGTCCTATACTCCTACTGGTTGAATCGTTATATGCAAATTCTGCTTGTGGCAGAACCTGAACCCACTGGTTGTGGTGTTCAGCTACCAAAATCCTCAATAAGTCTCCCAAACTCCTATTCACTACATTAGTCTATCCATCCATCTAAGGATGATATGATGAACTAAAAGATAAATTCGTCCCCAATTTCTTCCATAGGGTCCTCTGGAAGTGACCACCAAATTTGGTATCTCGATCTGAAACGATACTTGGGTAAGCCGTGAAGTCTAACAACTTCTTTGAAAAATAGATTTGCAATGTGAGTTGCATCACTCTTTTTCTGACATGGTATGAAATGTTCCATTTTTTTAAATCTATCGACTACCACAAATATGGAGTCATAACTCCTCTATGTCCTCGGTAGTCCCCACATGAAATCCATTCTTACTGCATCCCACAGCCTCTCTGGTACTGGAAATGGTTGATACAACCCTGTATTATGTCTTTTTCCCTTTGCATGCTAACAAATTCTGCATCTGTTCATAAATTTCTTGACATCCGTCCTCATCCCTGGCCAATAGTATGAGCCATTCAGTTGTGGAAAAGTCTTATCATGGCTGAAATGTCCAGCCAATCCCCCACTATGCTTTTCCTTCAAGAGGTTCTCTCTCATATAGCATTTCGATATACAAAACTAGTTTCCCCTGAATAACAGTCCATTCTGAATCAAGTATTCAGTCCATTGGCTTATGTCTCTGAGAAATGGATTCTCACATGCTTCATAGGCTTCTTTAAAATCTGGATCATCTCCGTACATTTGCTTGAGATTGTCAAAACCTAAAGTTTTCACTCTGAACTCCTGCAGAATCAAACATTTCCTGCTCAATGCATCAAAAACTTTGTTATTAGTTCCAGAAGTATGCTTTATAACAAAAGTAAAATTCTACATATATTCAACCCATTTTGCATGCTTCTGGTTCAATTTCTCCTGTCGGGTTACAAACTATAAAGCATGGTTATCGCTATACAAGACAAACTCCTTTGGAACCAAGTAATGGCTCCACTTCTTTAGTGCCTGTATGATTGCATATAAGTCTTTATCATACGTGGAATATTTCATCTTGGTCTCGTTCAGCTTCTCACTGGAGTATGCAATCGGCTTGTTGTCTTGACTCAAGACCACTCCAATCACAAATCCCCTTGCGTCACACCTTACCTGAAACATTTTGCTTAAATCTGGCAGAATTAGAACTGGTTGTTCAATTATCTTATCCTTCAGCAACTTGAAACTTTTCTCCACTTCTTCTGTCCAATAAAAATATTTGTGTCTTTTCTTGACTGTTTCCATCATTGGTGCACTTATCCCACTGAAATTCTTGATGAATTTCCTGTAAAAACTGGCTAACCCATGGAAGCTTCTGACTTCAAAGATACTCCTTGGTGATGGCCAATATTTGATTGCTCTTAACTTCTCTGGATCCATATTCAATTCATTCGAAGAGATTACAAAACCCAAATAAATGAGTTATGTTTTCATGAAAGACCACTTATTTAAATTTATCAGCAATTTCTCTTGTTGTAACCTCCTCATTACTGCAGTTAAATGCTTCAGATGTTGTCCTTTAGTCTTACTGAAGATTAGTATATCATCAATATACACGATTACAAATTTTCCAATGAAATCTTTCAAGACTTCATTCATCAATATCATAAAAGTACTTGGTGCATTTGTCAAACCAAACGGCATGACAAGCCATTAATACAGTCCTTCATTTGTTTTGAATGTTTTCTTCCATTCATCACCTTCCCTCATTCTAATCTAGTGATATCCTCTTTTCAAATCAATTTTTGAAAAAAACTTTGCTCCACTCAAGCAATCCATCAAGTCATCCATCCTGGGTAAAGGAAATCTATACCTAATGGTAATCTTGTTTATAGCCCTCAAGTCTATGCACATTCTCCAGCCACCATCTTTATTTGGACTTAACACTATAGGTACAACACATGGACTCAAGATTTCTCTAATCAACCCTTTATCCATCAAATATTGAACTTGCTTCTTGACCTCTTCATTCTCTTATGGCATCAATTTGTATGTGGATTTGTTTGGTAAACTCGCTCCTGGTATAAGGTCGATGTGATGACTTATGCTCTTGATGGGAAGAAATGAACAAGGTAATTCGTCCACCACTATATCAACAAAATTCTCTAGCAATTCTTGAATTTCCTCAGGTAGATCATCTATCTTGGTACTGGTCAAGACAACTCTATTTTTTCTAACCACAACAAACTTCATTTCCTCATCTTTCTTGACTTCATCAAGAATTTCCTTCCCACTCATGAGAAGTATAGTATTGCTCATCTCTGTTTTTACCTCCTTGTCTTTAATTGGCAGCAACATGTGTGTCCTACCATTCTTCTCCAAGGTGTAAGTGTTCTTCCTCCCATCATGAACAACATTTTTGTCATATTACCACGGTATCCCCAACAAAATATGACAAACATCCATGGGAATAACATCACATAAAATTTCATCCTTATATCCCCCTATCTTAAATTCAACTAAACATTGTTTAGTGACAGTTACCTGATGTCCCTTTTGTAACCATGAGACTTTGTATGGGTTCGGATGTGAAACAGTCTCCAATTCCAACTTCTCCACCATTTATGTGGATACTAAATTATATGTGCTTCCACTGTCCAATATTACCTTGCATACCATGTCCTTGGTATTACAAGCACTCCTAAATAAATTGTTCCTCTAGACTGGATTTTCTATCTCTTTCTCTGGATTCAAGAGAATTTTCCTCATCATTAGTGACCTTCCACCTTCTGCATCTTCTGCCTCAACATTTCTCCCTTGTTCATTTGAAATGTGAGCTTCACCTTCGTCTCTTTTTCTATCGGGGAATTCAAAAGACTTGTGTCCAATTTTTCCAGAGACAAAACATTTTATTTCACCTCCTCGGCCTCTTCCTCTTCCTCTTACTCGTGGAAAAGTGTTATTGTCGGCATATTTCCTTCCTTGTGAACTTCCTCCTCTTTCAGGGTGAATATGAGGTTTCTTTTCTTCTTCCTTTGGCTTTTGTACCCTATCCTGGGCAAGTTCTTTGCCTCTGTTCTTGCTTCGACCTCTGCCTCTTTGACCTTTCTTTTGGGCCAATTTCTCTTCAGCCTTCAGGGAAATCTGATAAGCATATTCCACATTTCTAATCATCACCATACTCATCTCGTTCTGAATGTCATATCTCATACCATTCATGTATCTAGCGACCTTCTCATCATCACTTTTTCGATGACCTTCTCTAATGTTTATCCTGTAGAACTCCTCTGTGTATTCCTTCACTATCATCCCCTTCTGTCTCAAATTTTGCATTCTTCGAAATAGATTGATTTGGTAATCTATGAGTATACATTTGGATTTCATCTTTGCAACCATTCTATCCTCGCTTTTGATTTTTTTCTTTCCCTTCCAATGCTTGTCAGCTAGCAGTTCATCACACCATAGTTCTGCATGCCCTTTAAGTCTAGTGACAACATGTTTCACTTTCTTATCTTCCTTGACATCCTCATAGTCAAAGTATTTATCTAGGGCTCTAAAACAATGTAGCATCTCTTCAACATCTAAGTTTCCTTCATACATCGGAATGTCCATATTTGCCCTGACACCTATTCTTGCAACAGATCTGAATAGACATTCTTCCGCAGCATCCTCAACTGCAACTTCTTCTTCGTCGGGCCTTGCTTCATTTTCTTTATCAGATTCACTGACATCTCCAGCATCAACTGTCCATTTTTGCACTGTCTCCATAGAATCTTGTCGAGCATAGTGTTCTCTCATCTCACTTTCCATAGCTAGATCGAGCATTGGTCTATCATGACGTCTTCTGGGTGGCATTGTTCAAATCTGTGCCTCACAGAATTCAAATCACACATTGCCTTCTATCTCCTTTCACCTATAGAAACAAATATTGTATGGCTCTAATACCACCTGGTACAAACCCCCTACCCTGAGGGGTCTGACTAACCTCTCAGTCACGGATATTCTATTCTCTCTAAGTCGAAGTGGCTCTCAGGTCCTCTCTAGAACCCTTGCAACAAATAACCCCACCCACATGAAGAGGCTCTAGGCATGATTCCTCTCACCAAAAAACAACGCAAATGTGACCGCGGGCCCAATTCTATCGGTGCTTTTCACTTCGCAATTTCGGGGATGTTGAGGTGAAGCGACTCAACACCTCAACCATGGAAATCCTGAAACCCGATCACCAATGACCCAAATCCAATGATCCAGATCCACCAGAAACCAACGGTCTTGGATTCTTGTTGGTGATCTCCCTTTTGGGGATTCAAAAATGATGTGTGCACATTTCCCTCGGTGTTGAATTCCCGATCCATTCGAGTCCTGATAGAAAATTCATAGAGCGCGTTGATCAACAACTCCGATCTAACCCTGATTTCGTGTATCGGGGTTGTGAAAGACAAGGCTCGACCTTTCTTCCCAATACCATGAATCTCAAAATTCTGAAACTCAATGGACGACCCTGATCCCACTGGACCAACGCTTAGATCTCCTCTAAGTGTTACACCCCAGATGAATCCTTCACTTAGCCTCCTCACAACTTATCATGATCGGGTGAATCTCGTGACTTTGACACTCTCCCTTGGAAGTGCTCCACCATTCACTTGATCTTCGATGAGCCTTGGGTTATTCTTGCAGATGTCAAATCATCTGAACTCAAAATTTCATGAAGGTTTAAATCCTCTCCTCCCTTTGAACTGTTCAAAGATTCTAACCCCCCTAAGCTTGGGTTTCCTTAATGGATTCTGGATTCAAAGAATCCATGAGTGCAATCTTAGCACAACTCTGCGATAACCTCCAGTTATCCATGATGTTAACTCCTTGCACGGATCTTTTCCTTACACACACTTCTGCTAGTATAAGCCAATGTTATCCCTCCTGAGCTTTTTGAGATAAAACTCAGAACTCTGTCAGGCACTCTATGTGGACCTTTCACTACACTCCTTGTAGGAACTATCAGAAAGAGAAACAATTGAAACTTATACTTCTACTCTCACAAAATTCATATATTCACCATGAAATCACAAGCATACACATAGCATTGAAACAAATGCATGATAGGGAAATATAGCAAACTGTAACATACCATTCAAAAGATATAAACAGTATTCATCACAACAGACATAACTTGGATCAAATATTCCTTATATTTATCCAAAGGCTTATGTACATGGTTCAATAGCAAAAACTATTCTTCATACAATCTCTAATATTATATATTCCTCTCTACTCTCCTAATCTTCTACATCAAATTTCAATACTATCGAAGGATTACAAAATGAGAGTCTTTTTTTTTCCCTCTCTCTTCTCTAAGTTATCTTATCAGAATTAAAAGCCACCTACTAAAAATAAATTATAATAAATGCCTCCTTATCCGACAGATGAGAGAAATGCTCATGATATCTATTACAATCCCCCAAAACATAAATACAAATACATCCCCCTATCTATTGTATTAATGCTTCCTTCTTTTAAATTCAAAATTCCTCAAAACATGCGCTAGTGCAATTCTAGTTGTCCTCCTCCTTCGTGCTTGCTTTGTTAGCTCAATTACGATGCTCCTACATCACACATGCCTTGCTGGTATAGGATGGTTTCAAGACTTAAGGATGTATGATATCCCCACATAATATTTGAGATCGTCCACATTTTCATCAACGTTCACCATGTTTCATCTCTCACTGTCATCATTCATCATTCCCTTCTATAGAATCGATGTCGGAACTATCTTGAAATTTGACATGGAACTTCCAATACACCCATCACAAATTTCTTCCACCGAACCTACATAATACTTAAGGATATCATAACACCCATCACGATACTTAAGGATGTTTTATGTACCCTCATAATACTTAAGGATGATTTGATTATTGAATTACCAAGTCGAGTTGATGTTGCAGAAGCTTCAATTCACCCACCACAAATGTCATGCACCGACCTCACATAGTGAGCAGTGAATGGAGCCAACATTGTAATTTCTTAAATATGTTCTTGCATGCATCGAAATTTGACATGGTTAGACTAGACACATGCCTTGAAGGTATGGGAGGGTTTCAAGACTCAAGGACGTATGATGTCCCCACATAATCTTTGATATCATCCACATTTTCATCAACTCTCATCATGATGCACCTCTCATTGTCATCATTCGTCATTCCCTTCTACATAATCGTTGTCAGAACTATCTTGAAATTTGACATGGAAATTCCAATACACCCAATACAAATTTCTTCCACTAAACCTGCATAATACTTAAGGATCTCATAAAACCCATCACGATACTTAATGATGTTTGATATCCCCACATAATAATTAAGGTTGGTTTTATTAATGATTTACCAAGTCGATTTGATGTCACAAAATCTTGAATTCACCCACCACAAATGTCATGCACCGACCCCGCATAGTGAGCAGTGATTGGGGTTAATGTTGAAATGTATTCAATATGTGCCTGTATGCATCGAAATTTGACATGGTTAGACTAGACACATGCCTTGACGGTATGAGAGGGTTTCAATACTCAAGGATGTATGATGTCCACACATAATCTTTGATATCATCCACATTTGCATCAATGTTCATCATGTTGCTCCTCTCGTTTTCATAATCCATCATTCACTTCTATAGAATCAATGTCGGAAATATATGCAAATTTGACATGGAACTTCCAATACACCCATCACAAATTTTTTCCATAGAACCTGCATAATACTTAAGGATCTCATAAGACCCATAACAATACTTAAGGATGTTTGATGTCCCCACATAATACTTAAGGAGGGTTTGATTATTGAATTACCAAGTCGATTTGATGTTGCAGAAGCTTCAATTCACCCACCACAAATGTCATGCACCGACCTGGCATAGTGAGCAGTGAATGGGGCCAACTTTGAAATTTCTTCAATATGTGACTGTATGCATCGAAATTTGACATGGTTAGACTAGACACATGCCTTGACGGTATGGGAGGGTTTGAAGACTCAACGATGTATGACGTCCCCACATAATCTTTGATATCGACCACATTTGGATCAACATTCATAATGTTGCACCTCTCATTGTCATCATTCGTCATTCCCTTCTATAGAATCGTGGTCAGAACTATCTTGAAATTTGATATGGAACTTCCAATACACCCATCACAAATTTATTCCACCGAAACTGTATAATACATAAGGATTTGATAATACCCATCACGATACTTAAGGATGTTTGATCTCACCGCATATTACTTAAGGAGGTTTTGATTATCCAATTACCAAGTCAAGTTGATGTCTCAGAAGATTCAATTCACCCACCACAAATGTCATGCACTGACCACGCATAGTGAGCAATGAATGTGGAGAACATTAAAATTTATTCAATATGTGGAAGTATGCATCGAAATTGGACATGGTTAGACTAGACACATGCATTGAGGGTATGGGAGGGTATCAAGAATCAAGGATGTATGATGTCCCCACATAATATTTGAGATCATCCACATTTGCATCAACATTCATCACGCTACACCTCTCATTGTCATCATTCATCATTCCCTTCTATAGAATCATTGTCATAACTATCTTGAAATTTCACACTGAACTTCCAATACACCCATCACAAATTTATTCCACCGAACCCGCATAATACTTAAGGATCTCATAACACCCATCACGATACTTAAGGATTTTTTATGTACCCACATAATACTTAATGAGGGTTTTATTACTGAATTACCAAGTCAAGTTGATGTCACAGAAGATTCAATTTACCCACCACAAATGTCATGCACCTACCCTGCATAGTGAGTAGTGAATGGGGAAAACGTTGAAATTTCTTCAATATGTTCTTGTATGTGTCAGGATGCTAAATTGAAGCTTTTAAGTGACCTGAAACACTAAATTGTCAAACCAGGGTTGGTAAACTTTGAGATGATACACAGTATGTGCAGGTAAGCGTCTAGTCTCTATCTGAATGCTATCCTAAGAAGAAAACACACACCTATTCTGAGAACTTGAATTTTAATAACTATCTTGAAACTGAGCATTTCCTATTTAAGTTATCAACAGAAAAATAGTCTTGTGCTCAAATGTTGGTACTGTTGTTTCTATTCAAAAGTGTGGCTCCACAAGATTATTTTACCTCTATGTCCGATCATTTACCATCATCATTTCTATTCAAGTCATGACACAAAGAGTGTTTTGGAAAATGCATTCAATCTAGTCATCAAAATGAATCTAAAGCCATCTACAGGAAAACAGAGTACTTGCCTAACTACTGGCACCAGGAGCTCCCCTTTGTTCTAACTGTAATCTAACTGTTCTAAGAAGGCAAGGTAACTACTGTCTAACAAAGCAAAGTGTATGCTAACTCTGAGTTATGTTCAAATCAAAGACTTGAAGCCAAACAAACCATACTCATACTCTAAACCCTACAGGCATCAGTTATGTATTCAATGCTTCGCAACGTCAAAGGTAACAGTATGCTGGAACGATTCAGTTGAGAAATAAATGAACACAGTCTTTGAACATGTCAATTATGAGACTTAAAGCTATCGTGTAAGAAAACACTAACACACTGCAATGAATTAAAGCTATGATAAACTAAAGCTGAATCTATGAACGTTGAGCTACCTCGTATGCAAGTTCTAAAGCACTGAAATGAACTAAAGCTATGACAGCATAAAACTAAATCTATTGATAGAATAAAGCAGCGAGTTGCACCAGTTTGGCGGGCCCAACCAAATGGCACAAGCGCTGTTAGTAATGACCAGAGCTGACTAAGACATTCTATGCAAACATTGTATGATCCATTAACTCAAAAGAGAATCTTCAAATCATATATTAGTCGAATATCATAACGCAACAACAGTCTTTACTCAAAAATATAGGTTCACGGCATAACATAACCCAACAACGATAATAACAACAACAACCCGTTCTCAGGAGTGAACACGGGTTTTATATGCAAATCCTTCTGTTTTTAACAGTCTAAAACAAAGGTACGTAAAACAAACGGATCCCCGATCCGAGAATAGTCTTGCAATCAAACTTAAAACGTATTTCACATCTTCGTGACACATAGTGTCACGAAGTGTGAACGATGAAGAATAATCGATCTAGTTTCATCATTAGGCCTTCAAGCACCCTGTGGCGATGACTCCAGCTATCCTGCGAATATTCTATCTCTCATTTGAACCATAACGCACACCATAACGCACAGATCTCGAGCGGATCCATGGGTACCTCCACGGGTACGAGTTGGTACCTGGTACCGACATCCTGTTCCAAATATAGAAGTGGTACCTAACCCAAGCGATATTAGTTCCAAAACCAATTTAAAGCATTAAAGTCCATAAAAATAGCTTGAAATGCAAAGATACCTTAGGTAACCTCATTGAATGGTCGGGAGATGTCAGTTATGTCCAAAACAAGGCTAAAAGGGTGGTACTGGTAGATAAATGGAGGTCTTTGGTGTATAATATAGGCAAAGAACATGGTCAAAACCGGGGACCAACATACCCCCACACTGAAGTCCTTGCCTGTCCTCAGGCAACAAAAATCAAAAATTGGTAGCCATCAAAGGGTTGCAGCGGCTGCAACCAGCATCTGTAGCCTCTCCTGCTTCTTTAGATTCCTGATTTCTTTCTTAAGGACCCTGTTGATTATAACATGCTTCTTAGCAATCCTCTGAAGTTGCCTGTTCCTTTTGACAATACCTTTATTCCTCTGCTTTAACCTCTCAATTTTTGACAAGAGGTGAGTCACCCTGAGCTTCAGGAGTTCATTTTCGGTTTTAACATGTCTGTCCAGTACACGGTACTCATGCAATTTCTCCTTCAATTTGCTATTCTTGCTCTCTAGTTTCGCCACCATGGGCTTCAAGGACCGACTGGAGGAAATCTCACAGTGGGTTTCAACTGTTTGACCTTGCCCTGGCTACGGTGAGGGGATAGATTCATGCATGAGATCTTCGGGACTTTGAACAGGGGTGTGGAATCTATCAGAATTGTGGTCTGAACCGAATTCGGGAGTAAACTGATCTGGGTTGTGCTCATAAGTATCAGCTGGGTCAAAGTTACGATCTGGGCTGAGTTCATGGTTTTCAATTGAATCTGGATGAACAGGGCTGAGTGTAGAAGTGTCAACTAGATGGGGTTCAGGGGTGAGCTCTTTTGGCATCTGACTGGGGATACCGGTTGGTACTTGAACGAATTCATTCTGCACAATTTTCTTGGGTGTAGTGGCCTGCCGATTGGTTCTACGATTTTTCCAAATGAGCTGGGAAAAAGTCCAGGTCATCTCAGATGGCTTTGGGGCCTCCTCGTGACCATCTCTACTTTCCAATMTTTCTGGTGTGGGGTAGCTGGGTACCGAGTCATCCATTCCCGACAATACACTTTTACATTTCCTCTTCGGGTTCCTTCTAGGCTTATCAGCTGACTCGGCTAGTTCCTCCACATCGATTATGTTCTCGGTAGCTGGGGGAGAACTCGGGGCTTCGATGTTCGCCTCTGTAGGTATGGTGGCCTTCCCAGTTTCAACATTGGTTTCTACCTCGTCATGAATTGGAGGTTCGGGCTCAGGGTCCCCAGCAGAGTCTTTGGTCAGGGTTTTGACTTTCTTTTTCTTGGGGTTCGACTTTTTGTGTGGGGAAACAGGCTTCACCTTCTTAGCTTTTGACTGGGCACGGGCGAGGGTTTTTACAGTGAAGAGGTCCCAAGTCTCTTGCTTCTTCGACAGTGCAAATGTAATCAATATTTTAACTAGACCGAAGTGAAATAAACTCCCCCGAAACTCACTAACCCTTTGGACCTGTTCGGTCATCCTTTTCAAACTTTTTGACAAGAAAAATGGTATGTTCAGCGGAGTACCTGTGAAGTGTAACAAAAGTCAGGCRTGGCAGGGGAATATAATGGTATATCACCCCTCACACGTTAGGTAGCGCTGGAGGATGACCAACACTTGAGCCCACTGTGGCTCCAGCCAAGACCGCGACGTTCCCTCGGACCATTTTGTATTCTGGTACTGAGGCTTCAACAAYTGCACACAGAGATCCTTATCCACCGGCTGTCCCTTCGTCCATATTTGGCCTGTGGCGGGCAATTGAATTGCCTCGGCAATAAACTCCTCTGTGACCCCGAACTCAAATTCGCCCACCTTGGCGGTCTCACCATCGAAATGCAGCGCAAACTGGAGTGTGATGGCGTCGTTATACCCATCGAAATTTTTCAGAAATGGTTCCCACCAAGCTTGCTTGAAAATGTCTCTCGTTGCCCCATATTCCGGGAGGGCTTCCAGGTCGGCGTATGTTTCTGGTTCGTGTCGATTGGCTACCATGGCTCTTCTTGGCATAACAGGGAAAGTCGATCGGTGGCAGCGGAGGTTGGATGAGGGCAACAATGGTTGGATAAGGGCGACGAAAGGAGATAGTGCGATGGAGAATGTGGTGAAAGGAACGGTCGGGAAAATGATATGAGAAAATTTGAATTGGGGTGGAGATAGATAGGGTTTCGAATCATGATGAAGGTCGTACAAGGGCGTCGAGTTATCATATTCGAGTCAAATCGAGTTTAGTTCCGGTAATGGTGCGTGTTTATGACACAAAATGTTATGGTAGGTTAGTTCGTTTAGGTACAGGTCGGGAAATGATGAAACGTTATGGAGTAGTTAAGGTACCTTTAGTTCAAACATTAATATGTAGATTAATACAATAAATCAATACGAACTTAAATGCACCTGAGTTACATTACCTTTACCCGTTGTTATGCAAAGCTTGCTGTGATATTGTCCTTTGAAGTTAAGTCTGGGTTTGAAGGGCGCAAAAATTATAGTTGTTCTGGTCTTTCTGATGAATCTGTGATGATGAACTCTGCGCTGGTACCGACTGGTACTACTGGAACATTCAAGAATCTTAGTTACATTACCTCTTTCCATCGATATGCAAGTCTTGCAGTGGACTTGTCTTTTGAAGTTAAGTCTGGAGTTGAAGGGCACGAAAATTGTATCTTTTCTGGTCTTTCTGATGAATCTGTGATGATGAACTCTATGCTGGTACTGACTGGTACCACTGGAACATTCAGGAGTCTGTAGAAGAATTTGAACAAATAATGCCGTCCTGAGAAAAAAACCTTCCTGTGTATAACAGCAGAGTATCTTAGGATGACTCCTGAACCTGGCTCTTGTTCTGTCTTGAGAAAAATCAACTGAAAACATGTCTTCAAATAGCTCCAAAGCATCTCCCATGGTACAAGTCTGATTTGTGTGAATAGATGTTCCGATGTCGAACACAAAAAGAAATCATCGGATTACCAGCCAATAATGAATGTTGTTAACCGATGCGAGATGACCCACCTGTGATGTCAATGGGCATCAAGGTACCTACAACACATCCTAAACAGGTACGAATAGAGGTGTCGGTGTCGAGTCACCTGTAGGATCTATCAACCAAGAGACATTGGTGTATTCCCATGGCTGTTAGCAAGGACATCTGCCATTAAGGCATGCAGAGTCCAGGGTGCTGAATAGTCTCTAACCTCTGCTCCAGATAAAGTGTTCATGTCGATGGAGTGAGATTTGTTGAAAGGTGGACCTTAACATATTCCACATCATCCAACACGAGTGCAGATAAAAATTTTGCAGACATAATCTTTTTGGAACAGTAATCACCTGCTTGTGGATTTTATGAGCCCAAGCTAGTT
>ML780259.1:784243-808322 GCA_009831015.1 Picea engelmannii | reverse complement strand
TATCCTAAGAAGAAAAAACACACCTATTATGAGAACTTGAATTTTAATAACTATCTTGAAACTGAGCATTTCCTATTTAAGTAATCAACAGAAAAACAGTCTTGTGCTCAAATGCTGGTACTGTTGTTTCTATTCAAAAGTGTGGTTCCACAAGATTATTTTACCTCTATGTCCGATCATTTACCATCATCATTTCTATTCAATTCATGACACAAAGAGTGTTTTCGAAAATGCATTCAATCTAGTCATCAAAATGAATCTAAAGCCATCTACAGGAAAACAGAGTACTTGCCTAACTACTGGTACCAGGAGCTCCCCTTTGTTCTAACTATAATCTAATTGTTCTAAGCAGGAAAGGTAACTACTGTCTAACAAAGAAAAGTGTATGATAACTCTGAGTTATGTTCAAATCGAAGACTGGAAGCCAAACAAACCATACTCATACTCTAAACCCTACAGGCATCAGTTATGTATTCAATGCTTCGCAACGTCAAAGGTAACAATATGCTGGAACGATTCAGTTGAGAAATAAATGAACATAGTCTTTGAACATGTCAATTCTGAGACTTAAAGCTATCGTGTAAGCAAACACTAACACACTGCAATGAATTAAAGCTATGATAAACTAAAGCTGAATCTATGAGCGTTGAGCTACCTCGTATGCAAGTTCTAAAGAACTGAAATGAACTAAAGCTATGACAGCATAAAACTAAATCTATTGACAGAATAAAGCAGCGAGTTGCACCAGTTTGGCGGGCCCAACCAAATGGCAGAAGAGCTGTTAGTAATGACCAGAGCCGACTAAGACATTCTATGCAAACATTGTATGATCCATTAACTCAAAAGAGAATCTTCAAATCGTATATCAGTCGAATATCATAACGCAACAACAGTCTTTACTCAAAAATATAGGTTCACGGCATAACATAACCCAGCAACGATAATAACAACAACAACCCATTCTCAGGAGTGAACATGGGTTTTATATGCAAATCCTTCTATTTGTAACAGTCTAAAACAAAGGTACGTAAAACAAACGGATCCCCGATCTGAGAATAGTCTTGCAATCAAACTTAAAACGTATTTCACATCTTCGTGACACGTAGTGTCACGAAGTGTGAACGATGAAGAATAATCGATCCAGTTTCATCATTAGGCCTTCAAGCACCCTGTGGCGATGACTCCAGCTATCCTGCGAATCTTATATCTCTCATTCGAACCATAACGCACACCATAACGCACAAATCTCGAGCAGCTCCATGGGTACCTCCACGGGTATGATTTGGTACCTGGTACCGGCATCCTATTCCAAATATAGAAGTGGTACCTAACCCAAGCGATATTAGTTCCAAAACCAATTTAAAGCATTAAAGTGCATAAAAATAGCTTGAAATGCAAATATACCTTAGGTAACCTCATTGAATGGTCGGGAGATGTTAGTTATGTCCAAAACAAGGCTAAAAGGGTGGTACTGGTAGATAAATGGAGGTCTGTGGTGTATAATATAGGCAAAGAACATGGTCAAAACCGGGGACCAACAGTATGCATCAAAATTCAATATGGTTAGAATAGACACATGCCTTGACGGTATGGTAGGGTTTCAAGACACAAGGATTTATTATGTCCCCACATAATATTTGAGATCGTCCACATTTGCATCAATGTTCATCATGTTTCACCTATCATTGTCATGATTCGTCATTCCCTTCTATAGAATAGTTGTTGGAACTATCTTGAAATTTGACATGGAACTTCCAATACACCCATCACAAATTTCTTTCAATGAACCCGCATAATACTTAAGGATATCATAACACCCATCATGATACTTAAGGATGATTGATGTCCACGCATAATACTTAAGGAGGGTTTGATTATTGAATTACAAAGTCAAGTTGATGTCATAGAAGCTTCAATTCACCCACCACAAATTTCATGAACCGACTTTGCATAGCGAGCAGTGAATGGGGCCCACGTTGAAATTGCTTCAATATGTGCTTGTATGCATCAAAATTTGACATGGTTAGACTAGACACATGCCTTGACGGTATGGGAGGGTTTCAAGACTAAAGGATGTATGATGTCCCCACATAATATTTGAGATCGTCCACATTTTCATCAACATTCATCATTTTGCACCTCTCATTCTCATCATTCATCATTCCCTTCTATAGAATCATTGTCAAAACTATCTTGAAATTTTACATGGAACTTCCAATACACCCATCACAAATTCTTCCACTCAACACTTATAATACTTAAGGATCTCATAACACCTATCACAATACTTAAGGATGTTTGATGTCCCCACATAATACTTAAGGAGGGTTTTATTATTGAATTACCAAGTCGATTTGATGTCAAATAATCTTCATTTCATCCACCACAAATGTCATTGACGGACCACCCATAGTGAGCAGTGAATAGGGCCAACCTTGAAATTTCTTCATTATGTGCCTGTATGCAACAAAATTTGACATGGTTAGACTAGACACATGCATTGATGGTATGGGAGTGTTTGAAGACTTAGGGATGTATGTTTTCCCCACATAATCTTTGAGATTGTCCACATTTTAATCAATGTTCATCATGTTTCACCTCTCATTGTCATCATTCGTCATTACCTTCTATAGAATCTCTATTAGATCTATCTTGAAATTTGACATGGAACTTCCAATACACCCATCACAAATTTCTTCCACCGAACCTGCATAATACTTAAGGATCTCATAACACCCATCATGATACTTAAGGATTTTTTATGTCCCCGCATAATACTTAAGGAGGATTTTATTATTGAATTACCAAGTTGAGTTGATGTCACATAAGCTTCAATTCACCCACCACAAATGTCATGCACCAACCATGCATAATGAGCAGTGAATGGCACTAACGTTGAAATTTATTCAATATGTGCCTGTATGCATCGAAATTTGACATGGTTGGACTAGAAGCATGCCTTGACAGTATCAGAGAGTTTCAACAATCAAGGATGTATGATGTCCCCATGTAATCTTTGAGATAATCCACATTTTCATCAACATTCATAATGTTTCACCTATCATTGTCATCATTTGTCATTCCCTTCTATAGAATCATTGTCAGAACTATCTTGAAATTTGACATGGAACTTCCAATACACCCATCAAAAAAAATTTCCACTGAACTAGCATAATACTTAAGGATATCATAAAACCCATCACGATAATTAAGGATGTTTGATGTCCTCACATAATACTTAAGAAGGGATTGATTCTTGAATTACCAAGTCAAGTTGATGTCACGGAAGCTTCAATTCACCCACCAAAAATTTCATTCACCAACCCCGCATATTGAGAAGTGAATGGGGCCAATGTTGAAGTTTCTTCAATATGTGACTATATGCATTGAAATTTGACATGGTTATAATAGACACATGCCTTGACGATATCAAAGGGTTTCAAGAATCAAGGATGTACGATGTCCCCTCATAATATTTGAGATCATCCACATTTGAATCATCTTTCATCATGTTTCACCTCTCATTGTCATCATTCGTCATTCCATTCTATAAAATCATTGTCGGATCTATCTTGAAATTTGACATGGAACTTCCAATAGACCTGTCACAAATTTATTTCACTGGACCCGCATAATACTTAAGGATATCATAACACCCATCACAATACTTAAGGATGTTTGATGTCCCCGCATAATACTTAAGGAGGTTTTTATTATTGAATTACCAATTCGATTTGATGTCGCAGAAGCTTCAATTCACCCACCACCAATTTCATGCACCAACCCACATAGGGAGTAGTGAATGGGGCCAACGATGAAACTTATTCAATATGTGCATGTATGCATTGAAATTTGACATGGCTAGAGTAAACACATGCCTTGAATGTATGGTAGGGTTTCAAGACTCAAGGATCTATGATGTCCCCACATAATATTTGATATCATCCACATTTGGATCATTTTTCATCATGTTGCACCTCACATTGTCATCATTCGTCATTCCCTTCCATAGATTAATTGTCAGAACTATCCTGAAATTTGACATTGAACTTCCAATACACCCATCACAAATTCCTTCCACCGAACATGCATAATACTTAAGGATATCATAAGACCCATCAGGATACTTAAGGATGTTTGATGTTCCCGCATAATACTTAAGGAGGGTTTTATTATTGAATTACCAAGTCAAGTTTTTTCGCAGAAGCTTCAATTCACCCTCCAAAAATTTCATGCACCGACCATGCATAGTGAGCAGTGAATGGGGCCAATGTTGAAATTTCTTCAACATGTTCTTGTATGCATTTAAATTTGACATGGTTGGACTAGACACCTTCCTTGATGGTATGAAAGGGTTTCAATAATCACGGAGGTATAATGTCCCCACATAATCCTTGATATTGTCCACATTTTCATCAATGTTCATCATGCTGCACCTCTCATTGTCATCATTCATCATTCCCTTCCATAGAATCATTTTCAGAACTATCTTGAAATTTCACATGGAACTTCCAATACACCCATCACAAATTTATTCCACCGAACCCACATAATACTTAAGGATCTCATAACACCCATCACGATACTTAAGGATGTTTTATTTCCCTGCATAATACTTAAGGAGGGTTTGATTATTGAATTACCAATTTGATTTGATGTCGCAGAAGCTTCAATTCACCCACCAGAAATGTCATGGACTGACCCCACATAGTGAGTAGTTAATGGGGCCAACGTTGAAATTTCTTCAATATGTGCCTGTATGCATCGAAAGTTAACATGGTTAGACTAGACACATGCCATGATGGTATGGGAGGGTTTCAAGACTCAAGGATGTATGATTTCCCTGCATAATATTTGATATCATACACATTTTCATCAACGTTCATCATGTTGCACCTCTCATTGTCATCATTCACCATTCCCTTCTATAGAATCGATGTCGGAACTATCTTGAAATTCGACATGGAAATTCTAATACACCCATCACAAATTTCTTCAACCGAACCCGCATAATACTTAAGGATCTCATAACACCAACCAACATACTTAAGAATGTTTGATTTCCCCACATAATACTTAATGAGGGTTTGATTATTGAATTACCAAATCGATTTGATGTTGTAGAAGATTCAATTCACCCACCACAAAGGTCATGCACCAACCCCGTATAGTGAGCCATGAATGGGTCAAACTTTGAAATTTCTTCAATATGTGCATGTATGCATTGCAATTTGACATGGTTAGACTAGACAGATTCCTTAATTGTATGGGAGGGTTTCAAGACTCAACGATGTATGATGTCCCCACATAATATTTGAGATCTTCCACATTTTCATCAACTTTCATCATTTTGCACCTCTCATTGTCATCATTCTCCATTTCCTTCTATAGAAACGTTGTCAGAACTATCTTGAAATTTTCCATGGAACTTCCTTGACGATATGGGAGGGTTTCAAGACTCAAGGATGAATGATATCCCTACATAATATTTGAGATCATCCACATTTGCATCAATGTTCATTATGATGCACCTCTCATTGTCCTCATTCATCATTCCCTCCTATAGAATCGATGTCGAAACTATCTTGAAATTTGACATGGAACTTCCAATACACCCATCACAAAGTTCTTCCATAGAACCCACATAATAATTAAAGATATCATAACACCCATCATGATACTTAAGGATGTTTGATGTACCTACATAATACTTAAGGAGGGTTTGATTATTTAATTACCAAGTCAAGTTGATGTCGCAGAAGCTTCAATTCACCCACCACAAATGTCATGCACCAACCCTGCATACTGAGTAGTGAATGGGGCCAATGTTGAAATTTGTTTAATATGTTCATGTATGCATCGAAATTTGACATGATTAGGTTAGACACATGCCTTGATGATATGGGAGGGTTTCAAGACTCAAGGGTGTATGATGTCCCCACATAATATTCGCGATCGTCCACTTTTTCATCAATGTTCGTCATGCTGCACCTCTCATTGTCATCATTCATCATTCCCTTATATAGCATTGTTTTCAGAACTATCTTGAAATTTGACATGCAACTTCCAATACAGCCATCGCAAATTTCTAACACCAAACCCACATAATACTTAAGGATCTCATAAAACCCATCATGATACTTAAGGATTTTTTATGTCCCCACATAATAATTAAGGAGGGTTTAATTATTGAATTACCAAGTTGAGTTGATGTTGCAGAAGCTTCAATTCACCCACAACAAATTTCATGCACCTACCACGCATAGTGAGCAGTGAATGGGGCCAACATTGAAATTTATTCAATATGTTCATGTATGCATCAAAATTTGACATGGTCAGACTAGACACATGCCTTGATGGTATGGGAGGGTTTCAAGAATCAAGGATGTATGATGTCCCCATAAAATCTTTGAGATCATCCATATTTGCATCAACATTCATTATTCTTCACCTCTCATTTTTATCATTATTCATTCCCTTCTATAGAATCGCCATTGAAACTATATTGAAATTTGACATGGAACTTCCAATACATCGATCACAAATTTCTTCCATAGAACCCGCATAATAATTAAGGATCTCATAACACCCATCACGATACTTAAGGAGGTTTGATGTCCCCGCATAATACTTAAGGAGGGTTTGATTATTGAATTACCAAGTTGAGTTGATGTCACAAAAAATTCAATTCACCCACCACAAATGTCGTGCACCAACCCCGCATAGTAAGGAGGGAATGGGGCCAACGTTGAAATTTCTTCAATATGTGCCTGTATGCATCACAATTTGACATGGTTAGAATAGACACATGCCTTGATGGTATGGGAGGGTTTCAAGACACAAGGATGTATTATGTACCCACATAATATTTGAGATCATCCACATTTTCATGAACGTTCATCATATTGCACCAATCATTGTCATCAATAGTCATTCCCTTCAATAGAATCATTTCAAGAACTATCTTTAAATTTGACATGGAACTTCCAATACAGCTATCAAAAATTTCTACCACTAAAGCTGCATAATACTTAAGGATCTCATAACACCCATCACGATACTTAAGGATGTTTTATTTCCCCACATAATACTTAAGGAGGGTTTGATTATTGAATTACCAAGTCCAGTTAATGTCGTAGAAGCTTCAATTCACCGACAACAAATGTCATGCACCAACCCCACATTGTGACTAGTGAATGGGGCCAACGTTAAAATTTCTTCAATATGTGTTTGTATGCATCAAAGTTTGAAATGGTTAGACTAGACACATGCCTTGACAGTATGGGAGGGTTTCAAGTCTCAAGGATGTATGATGTCCCCACATAATATTTGAGATCATCCACATTTGCATCAACATTCATCATGTTGCACCTCTCATTCTCATCATTCATCATTCCCTTCTATAGAATCATTTTCGGAACTATCTTGAAATTTGACATGGAACATCCAATACACCCCTCACAAATTTCTTCCACTGAACACGCATAATACTTAAGGATATCATAACACCCATCACGATACTTAAGGATTTGTGATGTCCCCTCATAATACTTGTTGGCCCTTGGTTATGGAAGGAAGTGAAGTGTTGGATTAGTGAGAGGGGGGGTGAATCAGTAATAGAGAAATTTAATCGCTTTTAACCCTATAATCCAAGTGTTATATCAATGAAGCATTATTATCCAATAACTGCAGAGTAAATAAGCAAAGAACAAATGAACAATCATACACATACACAGTACACCAGTGTTTTACATGGAAACCCAAATCGGGAGAAAACCACAGAATGATTTTTCTTATATGTCTTGAAGAATTACATTCATTGGAAGAACCAACTTCCTTTGTTTTCTAGCGGCAACTGGAAGGAGCCTCCAACCCCCTAGTTTCTCAGGCTACAACCTGAGGGAAGCTTCAACTCCCCAATTATCTGGCTACAACCAGAAGGAGGCTACAAACCCCTATGTTCTCTATCTACAACCGGAAGGTGGCTACAACCACCTGTCCTTGCCTCGTCCTGCCACCTGTTATAACCTTAAATTGAACCATACATGCTTACCTGGCATCAGGCCAACTCATTGCCCTTCATTTCCAAAACATCTGCTGAGAAACCTCCTAAAAAATCCTCTTTGGAAAGTGACACGTGCCCTAACCCACTACTGCATGCGTTGGAACGCTGGCAGGCCCACTACTGCATGTGTTGGAACGCTGGCTGGCCTTCTACAGCCCGCGTTTACATAACAAAGAACAAAAACAGGAAAGTTGCCGACGGGATGAAAATATTTGGGTCAGTTAACTGGAACTCCCAGCCATGCATGGCCGAGAGTTCGTCCAAAACCCTAGCTCCTTCTAGCCTACAAAAGAAGGGGTAGGGGTACTATTTGGAGGAAAAAAATAGCAAAGAAACTCTTCCCAATTGCCGAATCCATTTGTCCCAACCCTTTATCCTTTCCTCAATCTTAAGGAGAATTCAAGCAAAGCAGTTGGAGGACAAAGAAGAGGAGGAGCCCAGGATCAGGATCGAGGAACGGTGGCCGGTCTCTACCATTATTGTAAGTTGATTCATCTTGAGATTAATAAAAGAATACTTTTCCCGTCCCAATGCATGAGTGATATATATTATTTGATTTATGCTTAATCTCTAACCCCCAGGTAGAAAAATAGCATGCATGCATAGTGTTTTGTCTTGATTGCAGGATTGTCTTTGGAAGGAGCAGCGAAAGCAAGCGGATGAAGCGCAACGGAGGATCTACATCAAACGTCGATAGAAAAAGGTTAGTAGGTCTCTTCCATGCTTGTGTGTGAAAAAGGGGTTTGAGTATTGGGGTGATAGGTTAAAAGTGTTTTCTTTAAGGTCATGGTCTGTGTACAAGTTCAGCCCTAGCTTGTTAGTCTGTAGGGTATTATTTCCCAATAACAGAATTGGCGACTCCACTGGGGATTTTACTCTTAGGGTTTCCGGATTTCAGTGAGGTTTTTGGGTAGTTTAAAGGAGTAGATTCTATGTTTCTTTGTTTGTTTGTTTTCTGTTAGGTCAGAGCTAGCAGGGAACCTGGTTCTTAATACCATCTTTTCCTTGACTGTTGCTTGACATTTATTATCGGGACACACAGAGGTACACGCGGCCTGCAGAAGGCCTGCACGCGTGTAACCCACGCCCTAACCTTCTGTAGCCCACGTTTGAATGCCTGCTGCATAGGTTTCAGTAGCGTGTAAGACTCAGAAAGATTGAGAGGCAGTCTCCTCTTCCCTGTCATAAGTTTACCTTCTCAGGGGGCTTTCTGGATCCTGTCTGGGTCTTGCTGGTTCACTGTCTTGTTTTTAGTCTTCTTTATTATGTTTCATTTTGCATTTATTTTCCTTTTCTGTTAAATAACAAGCATCCAAGCCTTTAAGAGACCCTAGTTGTCAATACCAGAGGCCTCTTTCAGGTATGGGCTGCCTGTGTTTGATTTTTCTTGGATTTTATACCTACACGCAGGCTGTTTCAGTTCATCTCATGGGTACCTGCGCGCTATTATAGCTTAGCACGCGTTTGAACGCGTGCTGTCTCAGTGAAATTCGCGGGCCTATCAGGTTTCTTTTCATTCAGGGTGGGGCAGTCATCCCCTCTTGTGGTAAGAAGTTTTCCCTCTCAGAGGTTTTGAGTCTAGGGTTGCACAGTCAGTAGGTTAGGGCCTCTTATCCTTAGCCTGTGTTTTTTAGTTGATGTTTGATAGAAAAGACAAAAGAAAAATTTGTTTTATGGTTTTTAGACAAGTGTTAGAATCGATGCTTTCTTGATTTCCTTTGAGCGTCTTTTCTCTGGTTCTTTGTGATCTGCGCTTTAAGCCATAATTTTATTGTGTTTTCTTGGTTTTGTGCTTGTCGATATTTTCCCTTTGTTGCTTTATCTTGCAATTAAATAAAATAAAAATTCTATTTTTCATTTTCTTCTTGGTTTGAATATTGTGTTGTTGCATCAGTAGCTAGGAAGAAGTCTCTTTTCATAAGTTTTTTGCATGAAATCTTAGAAAATTTGAAAAGAAAAAGAAGTCTTTCTTGTCGAAAAGTTGTTGGTCTTTATTTTTTTTGTAAAAGTTTTTGTTTCCAAACATTTCTTGTTCATTTTCCTTTGATTCTTTACACACCATCAGTTTCACCTTCATACCTTGTGACGTAAAAAATCCCATTAAAAGTAACCCTAATTAAAAACTATTAGACTTTTTGTTTGTAGGGTTCATTCACTAGCTCGGGACTAGGGCCTTGGAATAGTTTGGAGATTAAATTCTCCAAGGCCACTCAAACCAAACATTGGATTCTGTGATAGGGAGTGTAGAAGTCCAGTTACGGAAAGTTATACGGGACCCCCCTCTAACACAGGGGCTAAACACGAGGTCGCGTAAGGAAAGGTAGCGGAGATAACCCCTCCAAAGCTGGACCAAGCGTAGTGGAGAACACATATCGAGGATTTCTTGATGGATTCCGTCGTTTTCATTTGCCACGGAGCTTCGTGGGTCTCAAATCCATTCGAGGTCCTCAGTTTTCTTCCAGACCATTTTCTCTCGATACCCTTGACAGGTTTTGGGCTTGATACCCTGCTCATTGTGGTCTACCCGACTATCGACTGTACCTGCCTGGTGACTGTTCACGTGTTGGGTGGTACGCATCAGCAGACCGCTGGGCAGCCCGCACACACAAGTTCATTTGGAGTCGGGAGTCAAGGAACACCTGCGCAAACTCAGTCGATAGGTTCATCACCGTTTGTTTGGAACAGGACGTTTGGTAACAACACTTTCACACCCACTGCTTTCCCGTCTGGGGGCACTCCCATATTTGGATAGCCTACTCCGGCGCAGGGTACTATTCCTGCACCGGGGGCACATATACCAGGACCTTGGAACTCAGGACAAGGATCTGTTCCCTCTGCT
This sequence comes from Picea engelmannii, assembly GCA_009831015.1. Classification (NCBI taxonomy): domain Eukaryota; kingdom Viridiplantae; phylum Streptophyta; class Pinopsida; order Pinales; family Pinaceae; genus Picea; species Picea engelmannii. The sequence continues at coordinate 797,418 of ML780259.1, read as the reverse complement.
GGAATGTCATTCTGGGGTAATTCTTTCGACAGTCAATGGAACCCCGGACAGACTGCTATGCCTCTCCCAACAGGACCGGCATGGGGCAATCCTTCCCAAAGTCCATCAAACATGATGAATGCCCAAAATCCTATGTCCTTTATGGGGAATCAGCCAATGATGTCTCCACAGATGCAAAATCCGTACGTTGGTCAGGGCCATGGTTTCTACCAGAATCCGGGCCAGCAACCAAACTTTTCATGGAAACCTGGCGCCATTCAAACCCCAGGACCCTTTCTCCTAGGCTATCAGCAGCAACCCAAACTACCATTCTTGGCGATGTTACACTTGCCAGATTTAACACGGTTGTTAAATGATCCTATCTGTCACGATCCACGTTGGCCTCCTATGCCAACGAAGTTGCCTTCAGACATTCCCAAGTTCGAGGCCAAGACTAACGAAGATCCAGGTGATCACGTGACTACTTTCCATCTTTGGTGTTCATCTAACTCACTGAAAGATGACTCCGTCCAGTTGCGATTGTTTCAACGCACTCTCATCGGGAGCACTGCGAAATGGTACATCGAGCTTGATCACTCACGATATTCTTCTTTTGGCGAACTGGCTATGGCTTTCCTTAACCATTTCCAGTTACCTGTGAGATACGACGTCGGCACCGAGTTTCTAGCCAATTTCGAACAGACGACATCTGACCATATCTCTGATCATATCCGAGAGTGGAGACGTCGAAAGAGTCTAATCAAAGTGCCAGTCCCACCAGCATTCCTACTGGAGTGGTTCATTAAGTTCTTGGTCCCGAAGTTGTCCAAAGACGTCGCAACGTCCGGATTTTTCTCTGAAGAAGACGCCATTATGCGGGCTCAACAGTTTGAGCTCATCTATTCTTAGTCCGGTTTGTTATACATCATCTTACCAGATGCGCCCCATTCGATACTGGAGAAAACTAGACAAAGAGCTGGACCACATGCCGATGGTATAGTCGGTTCAGCACAAAGTAAGTCCACTGAGAAATTGACAAAGCAATTGCAACAGTTATCCATACAACACTCAGCAGCCAGCCAGACTACTGCTTTGGATGCTCCTCCTACCCAAACATCGAAAGTACACTCTATACAGATGACTACCCCAAAGGCCACCCAAAAGCCTGAAGGGAAGAAAAAACAACGCAGGAAGGGTAAGGGGGATAAAAAACCCATTGATAATGCTGGCGAGGGCACCACGGAAAAGAAGAAGGCAAGGTATCCGTACAACTTGTGTGCGGAAGACCACCCAACCCATTTATGCCCTCGACTTGCGGAGGCCCAGAAGTTTGTCACACAGCAACAGCAAGCTGTGTTGACTAATCCCTTTCAGCATGGGAAAAATTTAACTCAAGCCTCTACAAGTGTCGAAGGGGGCAACCAGGAAAACTGCCCTCATCCAAATAATTCCTCTTCCGTGAACGTATATATGGTTAGGGGTGATGCTTTAATCACGACTAGAGCACATGACTATAGTAAACCAAGTGCCTCTGAGAAGGGTAAAGAAGTCGATACCCCATCTCTTCCTCTACAGATCGAGAATACGTTGGGAGAAACGATGACATGCATTCCAAAAGGTGTGTTTAAGAGAGCTTCTCACAATCCAAACGCAAGGGCCACCCATAACTACTCTGTGGTGGAAGATTTATCACAAACCCCTTGCGCTATGTCTGCTTTGGAGGTCCTCCAAAGTTGCCCTGCTCAGAGGAAATCCTTGTTGACTGCTTTAGGCTCTACTGAGACTTGTAACCCAGGTACCATAATGTTAGATACGATTGACTTGAAACCTCGTTTTCCTTACCACGTTGCATTTCAGATAGTAGTGGCTCACCCCACGAAAATTTTTACACAAAATATCTACCACACGGTGGTTGACGAGGGCGCTTCGACTTGCATTATGTCGTTAGCATGTTGGAAAGCCATTGGTCAACCCGAGTTGTCTCCATCACCTACTCTCCTTACTGCTTTCGATGGTCATTCTTTCCGACCACATGGCATCATTCCTTCTTTCCCTGTGCAGTTAGGGGGAAAGACCATGTGCATCGAAGTCGAGGTAGTCGATGCCCCCATCGACTACAATCTCTTGTTAGGGCATAGTTGGACTTATGCTATGCAAGCTGTGGTCGCTACAGTTTTCCGAGTCTTATTGTTTCCACATGAAGGACGGATAGTGACCATTGATCAGCTGTCCTTCTCTCGACCTGACCCAACCTTGGGGGCATCCATGGTTCCCATGATAGATAATCCTCAAGCCAGTTTCGTTAACATAGGAGTTGGTTTGTGCCCATATTTGATGGGTACTTTCGATTACCCACCTCCTCAAGGCGATGTCAAGTTTATATCGACTCACCACAAGGCTGAGATTTTCCATGTTTCGTCGTTCCGCACGACTTACTTTGAGGATCCGTGGATTCTTCCTTCCCCATCAGCCACGATGGATGAGACAAGGCACTCCAGCATGTCCATTCCCTTGTCAGCTACTGAAGTAGCGTACTCGTTAGTCCAGCAAGCTTCAGCTACTCCTGATCCGACTCCTGCACAAGCATTGGATCCACTTCCAGAGCCTATCTGGGCTTAGGGTTCTCTTGCTACTACCGATTCGTTAGACTTAGTTTTGCCTTCTGACGAAGCTGTAATCGAAGCAATGACTAGTCCGGACAAACCTTGGGACGATCTTCATCACAGATCATATTTCCTCCCAGCGTTACACCGAATTGAGGCAGGAGAATTCACTACCACCATGACGGGAGATCAGTCGTGTCCTATTAATCTCTTAGCTACATAGGAAATTTATGCTGAGGGGAATATGGTGACTATCGCTAAAAATATACCTATCGATATCTCCCGAAACCTTGGCGTCGTGGAGAATGTCTTCGTCGGAGCAGATTGCTCCCCCGAAGAGATTCAAATTTACATGGATCTTTTCAAAGAATTCAGCAACGTTTTTGCCTGGTCTTATGAGGAAATGCCAAGCATCGATCCAAAGATAGTTGAACATGAAATCACAACGTATCCTGATGCTAAGCCTGTTCGACAAAAACTTCATCCATTTAATCCTAAGAAAGCAGCAACCATCAAGGCTAAGGTTGAGAAATTGCTTAAAGCAGGGTTTATTTACCCTATACATTTGACCCAATGGGTGTCAAACCCCGTGTCGGTCGATAAAAAATAAGGCACGATTCACGTATGTACCAATTTCTATGATTTGAACAAGGCATGTCCGAAAGATAATTATCCAACCCCATTCATTGACCAGATCATTGATTAATGTGCCGGTTGTGAAGCCTTTTCATTCATGGATGTTTTTTCAGGCTATAATCAAATCCAAATCAAACCTGAGGACCAACATAAAATGGCATTCATTTGTCCGTGGGGTACATTTTCCTATCGTAAAATTCCTTTTGGTCTCAAGAATGCTGGAGCCACTTTCCAGCGGGCCATGTCTTTTGCATTTCATGATCTCAAACATATAGTCGAGGCCTATCTAGATGATTTAGCATCATGCTCTCGCAAGCGAAAGGATCATCCTATGCACCTCCGCCTAATCTTCGAACGCTGTCGCTACTTCAGGATTCGCTTGAATCCCAACAAGTGCAGCTTTTGCGTCACGTCAGGACGTCTGTTAGGTTTCATTGTATCAACCATAGGGATCATGGTGGATCCTCTTAAGGTGGAGGAAATAGTCCAGTTGCCCCCCCCATGCACAATTTTACAACTTCAAAGTCTTCAAGGCAAGGCGAACTTCTTACGACGCTTCATCGCCAACTATGCCAAAATCACCAAGGGATTTATGTGTTTACTGAAGAAATATGTTCCCTTTTTCTGGGACGAAGCCGCTCAACACTCTTTCGACGCATTGAAACACGCCCTTACAACCGCACCTCTGCTACGACCACCGAATTATAACAAGGATTTCCTATTATATCTGGCTGTCACAGAGTCAACCATAGGCATGGTTTTAGTTCAGGAAGATGATTCATTTTCTGAGTATGTGATCTATTACCTGAGTCGAGGCCTCGTAGGACCGGAACTTAATTATACCCATCTAGAAAAACTTGCGTTGGCAGCAGTTCATGCTGTTCAACGGTTCCGTCACTATGTTCTGTTTTGCAAGACCACCGTCATTGCCATCATGAATCCATTCCAGTACATGTTGACACGACGAGTTATCGGAAGGAAAATCAGTAGATGGATGGTTATCGTCCAAGAATTTGACTTAGACTTCGTTTCAGCAAAGTCCAAGAAGTCATTGGTTTTCGCAGAACTTATTTCGGAGCTTTCGGTTGAGTCAGGTGACGTGGTGCCTGAGGAATCGCCTATCTGGGGGGATATGTTTTTGATTGAATATTCAGACCCCTGGTACGGAGATATACTGATCTATCTCCAGACTTTGAAGTGCCTCACCTCTGCTTCTCGTGATGAGCATCGGAGGATATGCCATCAAGCCAAGAACTATCTCATACTCAATGATACGTTGTATCGGAGAGGTGTAGACTGTATCTTGCGTCGATGTCTCACTCATGAGGCCATCATAGTGCTCAACGATTGTCATACAAGAGCTTATGGCGGTCATTTATCTGGGTTGGAAACAACCCAAAATATTTTACGAGCAGGTTACTTCTAGCCCACACTTATTAAAGATTGTATCGAGTCGGTCAAGAAGTGCCATCCGTGCCAAATCTTCTCACGGAATATGAGGGCACATCCCGCTCCTATGTTTCCTATCATCACAGTTGGTCCCTTCACGAAGTGGGGGATTGATTACACTACATGCAACCCCCCGTCAGCAAGGGGGCACCGCTATATCATCGTAGTTGTCGACTACTTCACTAAGTGGGTCGAAGCTATGCCAACGTTTAAAGATGATGGAGAGACTACAACTCTCTTCTTATTTAACCAGATTATAGCATGGTTCGGCATCCCAAGAGAGATTGTCACTGACCATGGTAGTCACTTTCAGAACCAAATGATGTATGAGTTAACATCAAAGCTTGGGTTACGACAAGAACATTCATCACCTTACTACCCCCAAGCCAATGGGCAGGTTGAAGCTATTAACAAAACGCTTAAGACAATGCTACAGTGAACCATCAACTCAGCCAAGTCAAACTGGAATTTGATGTTATACTTGGCATTATGGGCTTACCGAACATTAGTTAATACTGCAACTAGTTTCTTTCCTTTCCATCTCGTTTACGGGCTGGAGGCAGTCTTGCCCATCAAATGTCAAATTCCATCTCTGAAATTGGCAGTACAGTTATTGCCAGACACTTCTCCACTTGAAGAACAGTTAGTACACCTGGAGCAGCTTGATGAACAATGTCGCGATGCGGCCCTGGCCAACGAGACTCATAAACATAAGGTCAAGTGTCAATATGATAGGTCCGTTCATCCTTGGATTTTCTCTGAGGGCAACCTTGTCTTGGTTTATAACCAAGATAAGGACCCCCTGGGGGCAGGAAAGTTTAAACCCATGTGGTTTAGACCCTTCATTATTAAGGAGGTTTTAAAAAAGGGCACTTATCATCTGGTCAATTTTGAAGGGAACGCTTTGGCAGAGCCTAGAAATGGGCTCTACCTCAAGAAGTATTACTCATAGAACGGTCACTATGGGTAACTTTTTGTAACATATGTATAGTCTTTGTGCTATTACGTTTTTGACATTTCTTTTGAAAAATGTGTTATGGACGTGTCATTGATGTTATCTTTCGTCACTATGGCAGATTTCAAGTGAGTCCGAGGTGTTCATTGGGTATGCGGATGGTGCTAGTCGACACACGCGGAGGCTTGCCTCCGCAGCTTAGGTAATCTTTACACCACAGGGTCAGTTGTTATCTTCTGGAGGGATATGTTTAGGCGACACCACAAATAGTGTTGTTGAGTATAGTGCAGTTATTGAGTTGCTTCGTGACGCTTTGTCATTGGGTATCTCTCATCTCCGGGTCTATCTAGACGCTCAACTGGTTGTGTCGCAGCTAAACAGAATATACCGAGTTCATGACCCAACTTTACACCGACGATTCCTTAGGGTACATCTCTTGGAACACAACTTTGATTATATTACATATTTTCATGTTCCTAGGAGTTTAAATCAAATCACGGATACTATAGCTAATTATATTTTAGATTGGCATCTCGCTCACATATAAAAAGATCATGATCACACACATGTAAATACATTTTGGTACACATAATCCATAAGACATGAAAATAAATAAAAAACCATATATAAACATGATAAAATCTCAGAGTACATAGATGGGCGCAAGCGCCTCAAAAAGTGGGAACCATAATGAGTCACCAGGGCTTATGCCCTCAAAAAATATATACAACAAGGTGCTCATGGAACATAAAAAGTTTACAAGTCTGCTCAGGGTCTGTGGGCCCTGTTATAATCATGTACAGCCTGGGCTAAACGCCTAAACAATCGGACCCATGTCCAAGGTGCCCCACAACATGAGTCTGCATAGAGGGCGGCAAGTCCTCTATCTCTGCCATGGGAACTGTGCGAGTGAGCGTAGTGAAGTTCCGCTCAACCCGCCTAAGAACCCTCTCGGCCTCCCCTGCTGGGAGGTTCCCTGCCACTGCTACTGCCCCGGCGGCGGCATCTGCGGCCTCTGGCCGTGGGCGGCACCTGTTCCGAGCATAATCGGCAGGTCGCACGGGTCCCACATCTGCACACAATACAATTTTCACCCATCAAAAACTCTGTTATACAAAAACATGATATATATATCAAAAAGACATAAAAATTACATATGCAAACAAAAAAAACTAGATAGGTGGAGACTTACCCATCTCCCCTCGCTCCTCACCAGGAGGCACTGGTACTGCTGGATCTCTGGAAAAATCAATCCCTGCATATGGGTAATCCTCGATAGATGGGATATGTCACGATAGCCACGCAAAAAATTCGTCGTTGAAGGCCTCTGTAGTCCTTCCACCACCCTGTCGTGGCAGCAATGCTGCCCATATGTACACTGCGGGGAAAGTCGCCAGATGTCCTCGTACTATCAGCCGAGGACTGAAACATGGAACTCTCTCAAAGAAGAACGAACACAGGATGGTCCCAAACCCGAAGTTCCTGTGTGTCCACTGTCTGCAAGTTGTCAGCTGACCTGTCATGCTTGCCAATAATGTGGTACTCCAATCAAAAATTTGTGCATTCATGCACTGAATTGCACAGTTCATCTATGCGCGCGAAGCCTGGTGCACAGCCGCAGAGCTGGTAATCCGCCCAATGAGTGATAAAATGGTCTGGAGGGCGAGGCTGGTAATCCTACTCACGAGAACCGAGGAAGATCTCTGATCGGTCCCAGCCTCACAGTACTCCTCTATCAATTCCGAGACTTTGCTCGGCCCCGCAGGAAAAGTATGAAAGTTGACGAGTTCCCCTCTCCTCGAGAGGCCCGTCAAAAAGTAGATATCCTCGGTGGTGGGCACCAAGGATTGCCCCTCTATCATAAAGGAATCTGCATCTGGGTGCCAATAATCAACTAAGGCATTCAATAGCCTGGGTTGAGCGTGCATAAATGGACATAAGAAAATTTTTACCAAGCCACACTGCGTATCTGCAACCACTGCCTCATTAGCAGCCTCGTGCTCCCTCTCTCTCCACTGAACATACATCCTGCCAAAAACACAAGAAAAAAAAAATGGGAGTTAAGTCTTTTCAATCAATTTTCCATTACGCGGGGGGCACCCACGGGCTGTCGAGGCGACAGTCGCGGGTACCCACATGATGTTTTGGCTCTGCGCGCGGGTACCCATGGGCTGTCCCTAGACAACCCACGTTTTCCTAGGGCCGACCTCTTGGAGGTCGACGACCACCCCCAAAATCAACTTAAAAGCAATATATTAAGCATTGAATTGAAAGATGAGGTAGTTTGTACTTACTTGGTCCAAGCAGAAGTCTGTTTCATCCACTGTAGCTCCCGAAATCATGATCTTTGGCAAAGGGGGTCTTTTGGCTCCAGAGTCAATTTCCAAATCAGCAATGGTGATAATGAGCTGCCAACTTCTATTTATAGACTTTTTGGCCTCTTTTTGTCACTTTTTTGGGCCCTTTTATTAGTTTCTTTATACCAAAAACCATTATGAGTGGTTCAGGAGTTATATGGGAGGGATTTGATCAGGTATTGGGATAATTTTCATTGAGTTTCAAAAAATAAAAATAAAAATATATAGTGACGGTCCATAAAAAAAAATTGTTTCCAAAAAACAACTTGAGCATATAGGGTAGGATTTCATCCCGACTGTTGCATCTCGTTGCCTTTTATTCTTATGATATAGGATCGATCCCATCCGGTTGTGGCACGAAACCATTATATCTTCTCTAGAAGTGTCGCAACTTTGTGTTAGAGCTTACCAAAACATGGATGCCCTAGGTAGGTCCTGGTTGCATTATGGTGTCCATGCCGTTTCTAGATAACACTGTAAGCTCGGGAGTCTGTATAGTCTTTCCTGAATGCAAGTTTGAGCCTCATTTGCATGGGTCTTTTTTCACTCTTTGTCTTACCCTCCGGACTCCCAAAACATAATGGGTCTCCTTTTAAGCCCTTTTCAGACCCTCTAACATGAAGAGATTGTCGAGCGATCTTGTGACCCTTCACGCTCGTTAAACTGAAATTTGAAGTCACGTCTGTCCGGCAATAGTTTACCCCTTTTTCGGTCTGGATGGTCAATTGTACGAACAAAGGAATACTCTATTGAATGTCCATTCTTTAGAAGAGTATCCTCAGGTAATATTTTATTCCTTTTTCGGGCCTGAGGGACTAAATTTACGATAAAGAAACCCCCCCCGGAGTCCATAGTTAAGCTCTTTTCAGACTCCCTAAAATTGAAAAGATTGCCGAGTGACCTTATTCTTTGACACTCGTTAAAACGGTCCAGAAGAACATTCCTAATGGAGTCCATAGTTAATCTTTTTTCGGACTCCTTAAAATTGAAAAAATAGTCGAGTGATCTTGTCCTTGTCACACTCGTTAAAATGGTTTTGAATTGACGTCTAGTCAGTGCTAGTTTACCCCTTTTTCGAACCGACTAGACTATTGTCGAAAAAGGTACCCCAATGGAGTTTCCTTTTATGACTTTTCAGACTCTCTAAATATGAAAAACACTGAGCTTACCTTCTCTGGGCTCGTTAAATTTACATCGAAGGATGTTACCATTGTGTGTTATATCAACCGCATTTGCATCCTTTACCCATCAACCTAGTAACAGTTTGCCTTTGTGTCTTAACACCTTTGGCCACTGGAGGATTTTTCCCGAGTATCATTTCCTAGAACATCATTCTTGTCCTTGTGCCTTGAGCTTGTATGTTTTCTATGCTCGTTCCTCCATTGTAACGTAATATTCCTTTATTCTTTCAAAATCATCAAAAAGAACAAAAAAAAAAATCAAATATACCCCAAAAAGAGGATGGGAAAAGTATTTTCTTTATTGGCAGCATCATGAGTCGCCCTTGGATAAAGCACATCTGTCTGTTTGATTCATCAGACTTTGGGATGTAGTATGACCTTAGGAATCTTTTCTCGCTATACAGAGTTGTGTCCTCCACCGTTTGGTTACTCTTCCAAACATATGGAGAGTTTGTGTTGCCTCCTTCTTTGTAGACTTATGATTAACAGATATGCTGCCTGAGTCTTATCACTTTTCGTGCTATTGTCCAAGGGAAGTTTGTCACTAAGCCTGAGTCAGCCCCTCTGCAATATGTCTCTTGCCCGCATACCCGGCCATCCTGAACATCCAATCAAGTCTTTGTTTGAAATCACTGAAGCCTTCAGTCCGATCATCAAGATTATCAAGTCCATAACCGACGAGCCATCGAAGACCTCTAGGTAGGGAAGTTGTACACTCATATTACACTCCTACCCGAGTTTTAGAAGACTTTGAAGTTGTTGCTCGAGTTCTGAAGTACAACCATCAGGCCGAATCAACTTCTGGGAGATGGATACTTTCTATGTATATCTTTCTGATTTTGAGATGTAGCTCCACTATGTATTGTTCACGGCTACTCTTTCTAGTTATTTGACATGGATCTACAGTGTATTTGATTGGTAGCCATGGTTCTATTTCATCCCGAGCATGGGTATGCCCACCTCGGTGAGACATTTGATATTTTTTTCAGATGGCACCTCTTGATTCTTGATTCCTGGGCTCACTCATTTAGCATATCAGTACAGATTGGTAAAGAATTGGTAATGTATTTCGGCCATCAGATGCTCTTCTAAAATCAAACATTAGGGGGCATCTGTTATAACCCTAAATTGCACCATGCATGCTTACCTGGAATTAGGCAAACTCATTGCCCTTCATTTCCAAAACATCTGCTGAGAAACCTCTTCAAAAATCCTCTTTGGAAAGTGACACACGCCCTAACCCACTACTGCACGCGTTGGAACGCTGGCAGGCCCACTACTGTACGCGTTGGAATGCTGGTTGGCCTTCTACAGCCCGTGTTTACCTAACAAAGCAAAAAAATAGGAAAGTTTTCGACGGGACGAAAATCTTTGGGTCAGTTAACTGGAACTCCCAGCCATGCATGGCCAAGAGTTCATCCAAAACCCTAGCTCCTTCTAGCCTATTAAAGAAGGGGTAGGGGTACTATTTGGAGGAGGAAAAATATAGCAAAGAAACTCTGCCCAATTGTCGAATCCATTTTTCCCAACCCTTTAGCCTTTCCTCAAGCTTAAGGAGAATTCAAGCAAAGAAGTTGGAGGACAAAGAAGAGGATGAGCCCAGGATCAGGATCGAGGAACGGTGGCCGGTCTCTACCATTATTGTAAGTTGATTCATCTTGAGATTAATAAAAGAATACTTTTCCCGTCCCAATGCACGAGTGATAAATATTATTTGATTTATGCTTAATCTCTAACCCCCAGGTAGAAAAATAGCATGCATGCGTAGTGTTTTGTCTTGTGCAGGATTGCCTTTGGAAGGAGCAGCGAAAGAAAGCGGATAAAGCGCAATGGAGGATCTACATCAAACATCGATAGAAAAAGGTTAGTAGGTCTCTTCCATGCTTGTGTGTGAAAAAGGGGTTTGAGTATTGGGGTGATAGGTTAAAAGTGTTTTCTTTAAGGTCATGATCTGTGTACAATTTCAGCCCTAGCTTGTTAGTCCGTAGGGTATTATTTCCCAACAACACCACCCTAAAGTAGAAGTAGAATGATGGAACCACTGACACACTATCATTGTGAGATATACCACTGTAAACCTATACCAATAAATCTGAACCATGCATCAACATGTACCTCAAACTGTAATCAACCTGTACCATAAACAAGTGCATAAACCATGCACCAACCTGTAATCAACCTATACCATAAACAATTACATCAACCATGCACCAACCTGTAATCAACCTGTACCATAAACAAGTGCATCAACCATGCACCAACCTGTAATCAACCTGTACCATAAACAAATGCATCAACCATTCACCAACCTATAACTAACCTGTACCATAAATAAGTGCATTCAACCATGTAACAAGTATGTACCAATAATGTGTCAACTAATCATCAACTATGACTCATCAATATGTACCAACATCATCAACTATACACCTCATGTATGTGCCAACTCATCAACTACTTGTCTCAACCATGTACTCAACATGTACCTCAATCAAAAGACCTCATCAATTTCATCATCCAAATATAATTTTTAGCTCTATAATAGACCTGGTGTATATGATCACATTCCTGAAAACCTTCCTTAACTTTAACAACAAGAGACTAGCATTTTCATCAAACTTTTCTTTAGTCTCACAAGACTAGTTTTGGATTAGTCAACAACCCTAACTTGAAGTAATCATAACTTTGAAACTTTAGTGTATAAATATCTGAAAACGATACACAATGTTTTTCAATGTGTTTTCTACAATTACTCCAAGTGTCACTACTTGGAACCTCTCATAAAAGGAGTTATAGCAAAAATGGCATACCTTGTTGAATTCAATCTTATTCTAGAGAGCGACCTTGTAGAGTGTTCCCCACACAAAATATTTGATTACATGATCTGAAACTATTACACAACATACTAAATACTGTTCCCTAACCAAAACATTTTGTCTCATGGAATTTGGATCTGTTATGAAAAAGTTATGACGTTTTTACCCGAAACACCTGATTTTGACTATTTTCAAGACTGGCCACAAACCCTATTTTCCACAAAGTGTAACTCCAAAAATAAAATGACCCACAAGATGAATTTTTTACCACAGATACTTGGATATGTTTTCCCACTTTCATAGCAATTTAAGGATCTGAATCATTATATAAAAAAATTTATAGTGAAAATGGTGAGATGACCAATAAATAACATTCCTTAGAAAGCACCATCAAAAGAATTTATCTTTCCTTGCATTTTGGCCTTCTTTTCTTCACTTTCCTCAGAATTTAGGCTTAGATATCATTTTTTTACCTCATACACCTATATATATTCAATATGATCAAGTTTGATTCAGATGAGAGATCCTTTCCTCTTATTTATACTCTCCAAGTAGCTTCCTTAAAAACATCTTCTAGGTCACTTGGTCCACTTTCCTTATTTTAGGGTTGGGTCCACTTATAATTTCTCCATTAAATTTATTATTGTTTATTTTGTATTCACTTTGAATTATAATACACTCATCACTTCACTTTATTATTTACCTTTTAAAATCTCTTAAACCACTTTGATTACTTTGACCTTTTGGGGCTTCTAGATGACATATGAGGGTCCTCCAACTTCGTAAGGCCATAACTCTCAAACCGTGAGGAGTTATGTGGCGTTCTACATACCACCAGAAATGGAATGACATGTACTATCCATATAGAATAGTATTATCTAAAAATATATCATAATTCATACCGTTACCCATCAAACAAACTTGAGTCCATTACCCAAACCTGGGGTCTCCAACTTCTCATGGCCATAACTCTCTGACCGTGAGGAATTATGTGACGTTCCACATACCATCGGAAATGAAATGACAAGGAATATCCATCTAGGATATTTTTCTTGAAAAATTCACTTTCCTTGATATCATTATTCCACAATTAAGCATGGGTTCTCTTACTCCACAAAGCGTCTTCCCATGAGGGCTTTCACCATAAGGGGACCACTTTGGAGTTCATCCATATTTAGTTCTTATCAACCATGAAAAAA
>ML780259.1:734308-762244 GCA_009831015.1 Picea engelmannii | reverse complement strand
CTCATACCGTTACCCATCAAACAAACTTGGGTCCATTACCCAAACTTGGGGTCTCCAACTTCTCATGGCCATAACTCTCTAACCATGAGGAATTATGTGACATTCCACATACCACCAGAAATGACATGACAAGAACTATCCATATAGGATATTTTCCCTAACAAATTCACTTTACTTCATCTCATTATTCCTCAATTAAGCATGGGTTCTCTTACTCCACAAAGCATCTTCCCGTGAGGGCTTTTACCATAAGGGGACCACTTTGGAGTTCATCCATATTTACTTCTTATCAACCATGAAAAAAAAATAATGAGTCATATTTACATCAAACAATATTGGCTCCATTACCCAAACCTTTGTGCTACCGGGATTTCTTCAAGGGTTGACATCAATGACAACCAACCTTAATCAACAGTGAAGAACAGGGAAGAAAAGGTAAAGAGAAAACTTCATGGGAGACACAACGACTGTCACTGGGTTGAAGTAAGAAAAAGAGAAGAAAAGATGGAGCAAAGTTCGGAAAAGAAATTCGTTGGTCGAAAGGATCAAGGATGACAGGTAAGAAAGGAAGATGGATCAAGGACAACTCAGCGAGCAGAAAAATCCATCACTAGCACCGCGCGGGAAGAAAGGAAAGACAGGTTGGTGAAGCCTAAGAAAAGAGGGTCAAGTTGACCTAGGGTTTTTGTATTTAGGGTTTTGGCACCTAGGTTCCGGTCTAAGGTTGTTGGTGAGGTATTTTAATGTTTAAATAAAGGTCAATAGGACCTGGTTCGGGGGGGTATGAGTCGGTACAAGTTGGTACGATATTATTTTTTATCTAGCCCTATTATTATGTGAGAGATTATTGTATTGTGAGAAAGAAGTGTTGAGAGAGAGAGAGACCCTTTAGATATTGTAATATCTTTAGCTATGTGTGAAGATCAGTCCTGCAACTAGGTGTGTAGGAAGGGGAGAGAAAGAGGGAGAAGAGAGAAGATCTACTAGTTGAGAGCGCAAACAAAATATGTATGCTTTACCTTAATAAATCATAAGCACAGTTTTGTGGAAGTAACCCTAGAGAGAGGGTGAACCACGTACATCTGTTGTTGTGTGTGTGATTGATGCTTTGATATCTGTCATTGTTATGTTGTTCTCTTCTTTATTGTATTATACCAGATCTATAGCTGTGAAGGATATATCTAGTTGGTTGAGTGATATATGCATGTTGTGTTACTACTATATTAGATCTACTTGACATTCCACTGGTTGTAGACATCTTTATCCTCCAACATCTGCTTCATAGGTGTTGTCAGAAGGGACAATAGCTTGGGATTGTTGGTGCTCTCTTGGAGTGAACCTTGGGTCTACCCTTGTGCCAACAAATGGTTAGAAGAGGACGAATGGACTACGCCTCTCCAAAAATTGCAGAGTTGCTACAACATCAATGCCGATGAGGATGATGATATGAGGAAGGTGAACATCACTGAGACAGAAGGCCAAAGAGATGTGGAGGGACCATGAATTGAGCTGCCATTTATTTGTCAGCCAATCAAGATAAAAAAGGTCAATATTGGAACAAAGGAGACACCAAAGCTTGCCAATGTCGGAGATTATTGGGATGCTTCTACCATTGACAACATTACAGAATTTTTGCACGAATATCAAGACTTTTTTTTGACCAAGTTCAATGATATGAAGGGTATCAAAGGACCTATGGGAGAGATGAGAATACCTTTTAAAATAGGTGAGAAGCCAATGAATCAAAGACCCTACATATTGAATCCAAAATACAAGGAAAAAGTGAAGATTGAGTTTGACAGAATGATGGAAGCAGGGATTATTGAACTTGTCGAAGAATCAGAGTGGATCAGACCTATGGTGGTACAAGACAAGAATACAGGAGAAATCAAGATATGTGTGGACCTCAGGAAGTTGAATGATGCATGTTTGCATGACCCTTTCCCTACACCCTTCACTGATGAAGTATTAGACAACATGGGAGGCCAGGAGGTATATTCTTTTATAGATGGATTTTCAAGATACCATTAGATCCAGATTGCTAAGGAGGACCATCACAAGACCATGTTTTCCATAGAATGGGGATCCTACCAATATACAATGATTCCATTTGGATAGAAGAATGCCCCAACCATATTTTCCAAGGTGGTGGTCGAAGCATTCAAAGAATTTTTGCATAAATTTTAAGAAGCATTTTTTTATGATTGGACTGTGTTTAGTTTGTTGAAAAATCATATTGAATGTCTAAGGATAATGTTGGATAAATGCAGGCAGTGTAAAATTGATTTGAATTTGAAGAAGTTCATATTCTTCTCACCATTTGGACTGTTATTAGGCCATATTGTATGCAAGCAGGGCTTCCTGGTTGATCCATCTAAAATTGCAATTATAGTTGATTTTCCACCTCCTACTTCAGTCAAACAACTGCACACTGTGCTAGGACATACTGACTATTATAGGAAATTCATTAAAGGATATGCCCAAATCACAACACCGATGGAAAATATGTTGAATAAGGACTGTCAGTTTGGTTGGACAAAGGAATGCCAGCAAAGCTTTGACATGCTGAAACAGATGATGGTCACTACACTCGTTCTGGTTTTTCCAGATTGGAACAAGGAGTTTCATGTGCATGCCGATGCATCTTCTATTTCATTGGCATCATTCCTGGTACAACCGAGAGAAGGGGAGATCGACCATCCATTATTTTTTTCTAGCAGGAAGCTATCTACAACGGACATTAACTACACCACTATAGAAAGAGAAGGACTAGCCATGGTGTACGTGCTGCAAAAATTACGCCACTACATGTTGGGAGGAAAATTTAAAATGTTTACAGATCACTCCACGCTGAAATACCCGGTTAACAAGCCAGTGTTGGGGGGGTGGATATGCAGATGGCTTTTTCTATTTCAAGATTATGATTTTGAAATCATAGTTAAGCTAGGAAGAATGAACAAGGGCCCCGACCACCTGTCGAGGTTGGAACATGGAGAAGAGTCCACTATTTTGGAGGATACACTATCAGATGGACAACTTCTTGCCATTATAAAGATTGATGACCACTTCATAGACATTGTCCAGTTCCTATCAATATGAATGGGACCTAGTGTGTTTACAATTCCTGAGAAGAAACAACTAGTGGTGCGCACTGCAGACTTTTCACTAATAGTTGGTCAGTTATACAAGATGGGACTTGATGAGATACTAAGGATATTTGTTATGGATATAGAGAGACCATGGATCCTCATAGAATCTCATGAAGGCATCGCAGGAGGACATTACGTAGGGAAAGAAACTGTGCAGAAGGTTCTGTGAGCTGGCCTTTGGTGGCCTACCTTACACAGAGATGATAAGGATTATGCTAGAGCCTGTGATGAGTACTAGAGAGTTGGGAAACCATATAGGTGAGATGAAATTCCATTAGAACCACATATGAACCTACAAGAATTTGAAAAATGGGCCATTGACTTCATGGGACCCATAAACCCACCAGGGAAGTGCATAGGAGTCAGGTACATCATTACTGCGAAAGAATACTTAACTAGATGGGATTATGCTAGAGCAGTCAAGGAATGTAGTGCAACAACAACAGCGTGATTTTTATTTGATGAAATAATAACCAAGTTTGGATGCCCCAAGATTCTTATGAGCGATCAAGGCAGACACTTCATCAACAAGACAGATGAAACCCTGACTAAAGAATTTGCATTCCACCATCAGAAGAGTACACCTTACCATCCACAAGAAAATGGGACAGTTGAAGCATTCAACAAGATATTGGAGACATCCTTGAAGAAAATTTGCAGTGTGAATAGGGATGATTGGGATCTAAGGTGTCTGTTATACTATGGGCGTATCGAACCACTTGCAAGAAATTAACAATGCAGACCCCTTTCAAATTGGTTTATGGCCTCGAAGTTGTTGTCTCGATGGAATACTTGGTACCAATATTAAGGATTGTTGCATTTATAGACATGGATGATATTGTTGCTATTTGCGAGAGGCTTGCACAACTGGTTGAACTGGAAGAAGACAGATTCATTGCAGGATTCCACCAGCAGGTTCAGAAGGAACGAGAGAAGGCATATCATGACAGGAACATCAATAATAAGGCACTCAAGCAAGGTGATTTAGTACTGGTGTATGAAATTAAGTTTATAAGACACCTAGGGAAGTTCAGAACGCATTTTCTTGGACCATATGATATCTCCTATGTTACAGAAGGAGGAGTTGCGCAACTAAAAAAATTGAAGGGAGAATGGAAGGAATGATTGGTGAATGGGAGTCAACTGAAGTTGTACTATGAAAACCAGATGCCTCACAGTTCTCAGTAAAAACATATGGAAAAGGGTCTAGGTACCAGTTTCAGTTGAAACTGGGTACTAGACACAGAAAAGATAGTCTGCACAAGGAGGGAGACCAACCATAAAGTAGAAACCAAGGCTGCCCTGCACAGTCCAAAGTCGAAGAAAAACAAAAGGATCAGATCCAAAGTGAATCGAAATGAGTCACAAGTGAATTTTGGAGGCCTGTTGGCCCTTGGTTATGGAAGGAAGTGAAGAACAAGGAAGAAAAGGTAAAAATAAAACTTCACGGGAGACATAGCGACTGTCACTAGGTCAAAGTAAGAAAAAGGGAAGAAAAGATGGAGCGAAGTTCAGAAAAGAAAGTCATTGGACGAGAAGATCAGGGTTGACAGGTAAGCAAGGAAGATGGATTGAAGACAACTCAGCAAGTGGAAATATCCATCACTAGCACCGAGCAGGAAGAAAGGAAAGACAGGCCGACAAAGCCCAGGAAAAGCATATCAAGTTGATCTAGGGTTTTAGACACCTAGGGTTTTGGTATTTAGGGTTTTGGCACCTAGGTTTCAGCCTAAGGATTTTGGTGAGGCATTGTAATGTATAAATAAATGTCAAGAGGACCTGGGTAGGGGGGGGTACGAGTAGTTACAATTTGGTACAATATTATTGTTGATATAACCCTATTATTGTGTGAGAGATTATTGTATTGTGAGCAAGAAGTGATGAGAGAGAGAGAGACTTCAGATATTGTAAGATCTTTAGCTGTGTGTGAAGATCAGTCCTACAGCTGGGTGCATAGGAAGGGGAGAGAAAGAGGGAGAAGAGAGAATATCTTCTAGTTGAGAGTGCATACAAGAACTGTATGTTTTACCTTAATAAATCATAAGCACAGTTTTGTGGATGTATCCCTAGAGAGAGGGTGAACCACGTAGATCTGTTTTTGTGTGTGTGATTGATGCTTTGATCTTTGTCGTTGTTATGTTGTTCTCCTCTTTATTGTATTATACCAAACCTATAGTTGTGAAGGATAGATCTAGTTGGTTGAGTGATAGATGCATGTTGTCTTACTATTGTATTAGATCCACTTGAAATTCCCCTATTTGTAGACATCTCTGACCTGCAACCCCCTTATAGTTGCTTCGGGTGAGACAACATCTGCTTCGCGGGTGCCGCAAGAAGGGCTAGTAGCTTGGGATTGTTGGTGTTCTCTTGGAGTGAACCTCGGGTCTACCCATGTGCAAACAATACTTAAGGAGGTTTTGATTATTGAATTACCAAGTTGAGGGGATGTCCCAGAAGCTTCAATTCACCCACAAACAATGTCATGCATCGACCCCGCATAGTGAGCAGTGAATGGGGCCAAAGTTTAAATTTCTTCAATATGTTCTTGTATGCATCACAATTTGAAATGGTTAGACTAGAGACATGCCTTGACGGTATGGGAGGATTTGAATACTGAAGGATGTAGGATGTCCCCACATAATCTTTGAAATCATCCACATTTGCATCAATGTTCATCATGTTGCACCTCTCATTGTCATCATTCGTCATACCCTTCTATAGAACCATTGTGGGAACTATCTTGAAATTTGACATGGAACTTCCAATTCACCCATCACAAATTTCTTCCACTGAACCTGCATAATACTTAAGGATATCATAACACCCATCACGATACTTAAGGATGTTTGATGTTCCTGCATAATACTTAAGGAGGGTTTTATTATTGAATTATCAAGTCGATTTGATGCCGTAGAAGCTTCAATTCACCCACCACAAATTTCATGCACCGACCACACATAGTGAGCAGTGAATGGGGAAAATGTTGAAATTTACTCAATATGTGCCTATATGCATTTAAATTTGACATGGTTAGATTAAACACATGCCTTGACAGTATGTGAGGGTTTGAAGACCCAAGGATGTATGCTTTCCCCACATCATCCTTGAGATCATCCACATTTGCATCAACATTCATCATTTTGCACCTCTCATTGTCATCATTCATCATTCCCTTCTATAGAATCGTTGTCAGAACTATCTTGAAATTTTACATGGAACTTCCAATACACCCATCACAAATTTATTCCACTGAAACCGAATAATACTTAAGGATATCATAACACCCATCATGTTACTTAAGGATGTTTGATGTCACCGCATAATACTTAAGGAGGGTTTGATTATTGAATTACCAAGTCAAGTTGATGTCACAAAAGGTTCAATTCATGCACCACAAATGTCATGCACTGACCCCGCATAGTGAGAAATGAATGGGGCCAACGTTAAAATTTCTTCAATATGTTCCTATATGCATCAAAATTTGACATGGTTATAGTAGAAACATACCTTGACGGTATGGGATGTTTTCAATACTCAACGATGTATGATGTCCCCGCATAATCTTTGAGATCATCCACATTTGCATCAACATTCATCATGTTGCGCCTCTCATTTTCATCATTCGTCATTCCCTTCTATAGAATAGTTGTCAGAACTATCATGAAATTTGACATGAAACTTCCAATACACCCATCACAAATGTTTTCCACTGAACCCACATAATACTTAAGGATCTCATAACACTCATCACGATACTTAAGGATTTTCTATGACCCTGCATAATACTTAAGGAAGGTTTTATTATTTAATTTCCAATTTGAATTGATGTTGCAGAAGCTTCAATTCACCCACCAAAAATTTCATGCACCGACCCCACACAGTGAGTAGTGAATGGGGCCAACGTTGAAATTTCTTCAATATGTGCTTGTATGCATCAGAAGTTTACATGGTTAGACTAGACACATGCCTTGATGGTATGTGAGGGTTTAAAGACTCAAGGATGTATGATGTCCCCATGTAATCTTTGAGATCATCCATATTTGCATCAACATTGATCATGTTGCACATCGCATTCTCATCATTCATCATTCCCGTCTATAGAATTGTTGTCGGAACTTTCTTGAAATTTTACGTGGAACTTCCAATACACCCATCACAAATTTATTCCACTGAACCCACATAATAATTAAATATCTCACAACACCCATCACAATACTTAAGGATGTTTTGTGTCCCCACATAATACTAAAGGAGGGTTTGATTATTGAATTACCAAGTTGATTTGATGTCGCATAAGCTTCAATTCACCCACCACGAATGTCATGCACCGACCCTGCATAATGAGAAGTGAATGGGGCCAAGGTTGAAATTTCTTCAGTATGTCTCGGTATGCATCAAACTTTTACATGGTTATACTAGACACATGCCTTGACGGTATGGGAGGGTTTCAAGACTCAAGTATGTATGATGTCCCCACATAATCTTTGATATCGTCCATATTTGCATCAACATTCATCATGTTCCACCTCTCATTTTCATCATTCAGAATTCCCTTCTATAAAATCTTTGTCAAAACTATCTTGAAATTCTACATGGAACTTCCAATACACCCATCACAAATTCCTTCCACCAAACCCGCATAATACTTGAGGATCTCATAACACCCATCACGATACTTAAGGATGTTTGATGTCCCCACATAATACTTAAGGAGGGTTTGATTATTGAATTACCAAGTCAAGTTGATATCGCAGAAGCTTCAATTCACCGAACACAAATGCCATGCACCGACCATGCATAGTGAGCAGTGAATGGGGCCAATGTTGAAATTTCATCAATATATTCCTGTATGCATTGAAATTTGACATGGTTAGACTAGACACATTCCTTGACGGTATGGGAGGGTTTCAAGACTCATGGATGCATGATTTCCCCACATAATATTTGATATTATCCACATTTGCATCAATGTTCATCATATTGCACCTCTCATTATCATCATTCGTCATTCCATTCTATAGAATAATTTTTGGAACTATATTGAAATTTGACATGGATCTTCCAATACACCCATCACACATTTCTTCCACCGAACCCGCATAATACTTAAGGATTGCATAACACCCATCACGATACTTAAGTATGTTTGATGTCCCAACATAATACTTAAGGAGGGTTTGATTACTCAATTACCATGTCGAGTTGATGTCTCAGAAGCTTCAATTCACCCACCACAAATGTCATGCACCAACCCCGCATAGTGAGCAGTGAATTGGGCCAACGTTTAAATTTCTTCAATATGTGTCTGTATGCATCGAAATTTGACATGGTTAGACTCGACACATGCCTTGACTGTATGGGAGGGTTTCAAGACTCAAGGATGTATGATTTTCCCACATAATCTTTTAGATCGTCCACATTTGCATCAAATTTCATCATGTTGCACCTCTCATTGTCATCATTCATCATTCCCTTCTATAAAATCGATGTCGGAACTATCTTCAAGTTTGACATGGAACTTCCAATACACCCATCACAAATTTCTTCCACCGAACCCGCATAATACTTAAGGATCTCATAACACCTACCATGATACTTAAGGATGTTTGATGTCTGTTGAGTCTCCATTTTGACACTTATAATGACCTATATTACCCTCTATCTGATCCTATTTTACTTATGCTATGTGTATATGATTGATTGTTTCCTTTATAAATACACTTGATGACCTTGTTCATGTGCATAAGAGGTAACTTATGATTAAAGCTTGGTTTCTTTAGTTTTTTTGAGTTAAAATGATAAAATGTTTGATTGTATAGGATCCTAATCATTTGACTCTTAAGTAGAATTGATCCGATACCAAAATTCCCACACAACATTGATCTGATACTGCCTAGGTGCCTATCTAGTACCAACACCTATATTGCGGTATTATGGTACCAACACCTGTCTGCGCTATTTTGGTACCCACACTCTGTGTTATTTTGGTACCAGTACCCACACTCAGTTCTATTCTAGTACGCACACTTTGTGTTATTACAGTACCAACACAATCTGTGCTATTTCGGTACCATTTTTTCCCATTCTGGTACCTCCCTTTTCACCTAATCCGGTACTCAGATTCGCGACTCTGTGTATTCTGGTACCAAATCCCCTATTTCCATAAATCGCTTGTTGAACGAGTATGCTGATGGAGATTCCAAGAAGTCCATTGGATCGAAGTCTCCAAATTAGTTTGTATATCATGATAGACTTCATCACTCATGCACTTCGTGTCATGAGGATGAATTCCATCCCTAAAGATTCGATATGAATTGCCAATTGTAATATTTTAAAATCTCTTTGATAATTATCCTTAGCTCTTGATAGTAACGACTCACCTTATTTATAATGGATGTTTTATACGTGATAGAGTATGTATGGATGTAATGAATAAGTATCAAGAACAGAATGACACATATTTCCATAATATACAAGATGATGAACTGTTGATTCGATTTACAACTTGAAGGAATACAAATGATTTGTCGTGCAATTTATGGGTATGATTATAATGTTTTAGTCTGTTATTGTTTTAGAGGTACCTTGTGGCTTTGGCTAGGGCCCACCGTCCCAACAAAGGTAAACCTCCCTGTACATGCTTTGTGTGATTGTGTGAGTGTGCACATTTAACAATTGTTTTTTGTCAATGATTTCAAATGCATTTTAAAGATCAAACACAAAATTGTTTTCTTTTGAATCAATGTGAGCAGTTAGTTTCCTTTCTATTTCTGTAGGGTAACATTTAAGAATATGATGTGTGGGATTTCTTAGAAAACAAATATTGTTATTATGAGTTTGAGATAGTAGTGTTCTTAGTGAGTACAGGAACAATAGGACTTCATCTTTTACCTTCATGTTCCATAATGAAGCCTCTCAATTATATTGACTATTTTACGTACTACAAAGGTTTGATTCGAGTGAATAGAGTTATGATTGATTTTTGTCTAAGAGTGAATTGTTGATTACTATTTTCAATTTCTACAGGGAACAAGATCTGAGTTCATATATTTATTTCATGAGCCTATAATGAAGAGACTTGTCACCTAGGAAAGAACCTTTGATTCACTATTTTCTTGAGAAGTTTTGTTATCAGTTTTCTCTTCTATGTTTGAAGTTGTGTGAAGCAATTAGATATCCTAAAACAGAGTGTTAATTGCTGTTAGTTTAGTTTCTCTAGGAGATAGAATCAAAGTTCATATTTTCATTTCATGAGCCATCAATGAACAGGTCCATCACCTAAGCAAGAACTTTAGATCATATGCTTGTTTATGAGTTTTTCTTTCTAATTTCTGAATTGTGTGAAGAATGTTAGTTTAAAAGTGTGAAAACAAAGTATTTTGTTATTGATGGTTTTCTTATCTAAGCTATACTAAACATACATGGGAACCTATCTGTTATTGACACATATAATGCATCAACTCTACTGATTATGAATCCTAGTTGATAATTTATGTTTGGTAATATATTATGCATATAATTGCACCAACATTTTGGCGTCGTTGCTGGGGATTTGTAAACGTTAATAGGTAGTATTTGGATTAGATTGATTTAATGTTTTTTGATTGGTTTTATGGATGGTCTAAGGGTGAAGAGAATATGGTAAGACGTGCGGGAACAGGCCACGCATCCACTTTGGTGGGGTTGCTCCAAAGTTAGGCTGTCCTCTCTTCTTTTAATGCAAGTGTGTTTTTCCTTCTTTTATGCAAAATTGTGTTTTCATGATGGGCTAACGTGTGCGAACCGATAACCTGGTGACAGTAGGGTCCCAGTAATGCAAGGAGTTTGAGTTTGGTGTGTTTTATTTTTTCAAATAGTTTTAATTTCTTAGTTTTAATATTCAAATCTTTGATGATAAATCATTTTTGGGGTATTGTAAGAACCCCCAAGTACTAAGTTGTGTTGCGAGACAGGGATCATCAACCAGCTAGAGTAATTCAAGGATGATCAAGCACTTGAAGAATGTTCCTCCAAGAAATTTCTTGCATTCTAGCAACAACTGGGATATCCACCTCTCAGGAAGAGCATATATTGACATTAGCCAAGAATTTAGTTGTCTCTCTACAAGAAGATTTAGAAGTCCCTTCGGATTCCTATTGTCAATTTGTTGAGGAGACTCAAGAATCATGGATAGAATGAAATGGAGAGAAACCATTGGAACCTGATATTGAGGAGTTATTAGCATGCCTCTCAGTAGATCATATATGTACCTCAGATACCAATCATCTTGAAGAAAATGCTCTGCGTGGAATGGAAAAGGAGGACATGTTGTGTGACCTAAACAAAGAAGGGAAACAATAATATCTTGATCCTATTGAAATATGGTTCCAATTAGTTGTCAGGTCACACTACTCTTTTAAGTTTCATTATTTTTTGATCTCATCATCAAAGAAGATGGTCCTTCATACTCCGGTATGCATTAAAATTTATCTTTTAAATCCATGTATGGATATATTTCTAACCCTGTTACGCACATGGCTTCACTGGAAGTATTCCTATACCTGAAAGACATTTTCTTTTGTTCAATTAGAGTAGGATAGATAAATAAATAAATGTTGCACATAAGTGAAATACAACATATCTTTCATATTTTTCATAGATGGGAATGTCAAAAGCTAATAAAGCAGACAGTTTAAGATCTTTCTTTCCTATAGTAGATTTCTTTCTAAAAGTTCCGATAATGTTTTTGGAATCTTATGAGAAGGGAATATATTCATCCTCCGAATGAACACATAATACTGGAAGGGTTTCAAAATTGGAGAAGGCATCCTTTTCAACGAAATATAACACTTAAGGGAGTGCTTCATGACCTATTTCTTCAAAATTCTTCTTTTTCCTTAAGTTGTTAAAAATGATGCATTCATGCTTCATCTTTCCTTATCTATTTTAAGACCACTATTTCACAAGGATGATTAATTAAGTGATATTTTTAATAGAATTTGAAACTGAATGTTAATTCCAAACTATTTTATTCATAGCTAATAATTCAACTTTTGACATTTTCCCTAAATTTTATGTTTTTAAGCATGAATAAAAATCTAGTTTTAATTAGTTCTATTGGTTTGTTTTTAACAGATGCTCACAACCTTCTGAGCAGCCTTTTTTAGCATCTCACATTGTTTACCTGAGGCCAATCAAAACCTTAGGCATGGGGGAGTGGTTGTTGAAACCTTCATATTCTTTTGCAACTTCTGTCGGCGAGGCCAAATCAACATGTTCAGTGTTGGGATTCGATAGTCATTGCCATAATTCTGGTACCATTATATTCTGATACTGCATAATTTTGTTCTGGTACTTCTCTGATAGAGGAGGTCTACGCTATTCTGGTACTGAACCACAACTCTGTGCTATTCCGGTACTAATGGTCATCTTTGTGCTCATCTGGTAACAAAGGAGAAAGCCTGCATTCATCTGGTACTGAACAACATTCTTGTGCTCATCCGGTACTGATGGTTACCTCTATACTCATCCGGTACCAAAGGAGGAGGTTTGTGCTATTCCGATATTGAACCACAACTCTGTTCTATTCCGATACTGAGCCACAACTTTGCGCTCATCTGGTACTCAGGTGATCTGATACTGGTAACAAGGTGCTGGTAGCTCTAATCATATATTCAAGTTTGGTTGCTCAATTTAAGTACTAGGATATATAAATTCAACATTTTTTGTTTTATTAAAGAAATTAGACTAATTATGCAATAAACATATGGTTAATCTCAATTATTGCATGCTCCCTACAATGAAATTTTGCAAGACCTCGTATACATATCCTCGTATAGAAATCATTCATCATGTCACTTTGTTTCTGCCCCCCTCTCTATTTCAGTACTATCTATTATGATACTGCAGAAACATGTTATGGTACCAATTACCAATTTGGTACTGATGCCAAGGTGATATGATATTTTTCCTGTTCTTAACATCGTTTTCACTTCAGGTAATTGGAGGTATGAGATAATCTCTTCATGTTCTTTCTATCAAGGATCATTTAAGTCTTGTGTTGAATGTTTTTTACTCTCATGTGCATATTCCTCCTACATTTATACATTCAACCCTAAATGAATCATCCTTGCTATCCTTTAAGAAGATATTTTCAAATTTATCTCTATATGATAATGGGTGCACTTGTCTTATTACCTCATCATTTTGAAAAAGTGATTGCTAATTGAAATATACATTGAAAAGTGGTAACACCATTATGTCTAATACTAACCTTGTTGATTCAAACAAGTTCTTATCTAGGTTTATCTTTGCAAGTTTCTCTTGGGAGGGATTGATGAAAACCTCATGTGGTGGACTACCCTTGCAAAACCTCAATGAAATTTCATGAGAACCCTAATAGGTTTAACTAGAGGGACCTCTTAGTCATTATATGAGATGTTCCATTATACATTGAATAGTTGAGATTTAAGTTGAATGTGGATGATGTCACCCTTGGGATAATTGAAAATAATTAATTATGTGACTAATAACTCTAAAACACTCTCGTACCACCTGCCTTCCTTATACTCTAAAACTATCAATGAACAATATACATCATTCTAAATCTTTTGAGTAATATAATAAAAAGGAAATATCAGGAAGTACAAGTAAACCTGCCAAGGTACTGAACAAGCCTGCTGGTAGTGGGGCCATGCTTGTATGGTACTAAGGTTAACCCGTTGTGGTACCGAATGGGCCTGCTGGTAGTGGGGCTATGCCGAGCAAAGGGAGTTTAAAAACATAAAGTGGCACACCTAAAACTGAACAAAAGCCCTCGGTCTAATTCTAAAGTAATCATTATCAAATCAAGGCTAGGAGATGACCTTTATATCTCTTGGATGATGTTCTTAAGAACCTTCAAGTATCCACTTTAGAGTTCTATATTTAAAATAAATAGGCTTGCATGAGAAGTGGGACCCTCAGTATGTGTAATTCACCTTACCTAAGAAAGAAGAGATTCATCTCTAAAAACTTGGATAAGAAATGATTTAATGATCTTGGGATGTATTCTTTTATGTGTTCCTCTCTTCAAATGATATCTAAACTATGCTTACATCACTTTTATTTTAAAGGTAATCTAGCTAGGGGGGGTCTATTAGTCAAATTCATTATGAAAAATATTGGCCACTATCCTATAATCACATTAGAGTCACATCCAACCCTTTCTCCTAACTATGATCCACAATAGATTGGATAAGACTTAATGTCAAATCACTAACAGATCTAATCTATTACTCATGACTCCACTTTTCTGTCATAACTACTTTGTCATGGGTAAGAAGTGTGAAGCATAGGCAGAGAAGTTTATATTGTATAAAAGGAACTTAGGAGCTGAAGAAGGGTGGAACTTCAAGAATGCTTGATCAAGTGAGGAGTACCATCAATTTTGATATTTTGAAGATCATTGTTGCATGAGGACATGCAATGACTTTAGCATGGGGGAATGTTGAGTCTCCATTTTGACTCTTCTAATGCCCTATATTACCCTCTATCTGAGCGTATTTTACCTATGCTATGTGTATATGATTGATTGTTTCATCTATAAATATACTTGATGACCTTGTTCATGTGCATAAGAGGTAACTTATGATTAAAGCATGGTTTGTTTAGTTTTCTTGAGTTAAAATTATTAAATGTTTGATTTTATAGGATCCTAATTGTTTGACTCTTAAGAAACATTGATCCAATACCGACAAACCTGCACAACATTGATATGGTACTGCATGGGTGCCTATCTGGTACCAACACCTATCTTGCGCTATTTTAGTACCAACACCTGTCTGCACTATTCTGATACCCACACTCTACGATATTCTGGTACTAGTACCTGTACTTTGTTCTATTATGGTACCCACACTCTTTGTTATTCCGGTACCAACACACACTGTGCTATTCTGGTACCGGTGTTTCCCATTCTGGTACCTCCCTTTGCACCTAATTCGGTACTCAGATTCATGATTGTGTGTATTCTGGTACCAAATCCCTTGTTTCCAGAAATCTCTTGTTGAACGAGTATGATGATGGAGATTCCAATAAGTCAGTTGCATAGAAGTCTCCAAATTAGTTTTGAGATCACGATAGACTTCATCACTCATGCACTTCATGTCATGAGGATGAAGTCCATCCCTAAAGATTCGATATGAATTGCCAATTGTAATATTTTAAAAACTATTTGATAATTATCCTTAGATCTTGATAGTAATGACTCACCTTCTTTATAAGGTATGTTGTATAGGTGATAGAGTACATATGGATGTAATGAAGAAGTAGCAAGAACATAATGATAGATATTTCCATAATATATGAGATGATGAATTGTTGATTCAATTTACAAGTTTAAGGAATAGAAATGATTTGTCGTGCAATTTATGGGTATGACTAGAACATTTTAGTCTGTTATCATTTTAGAGGTACCTTGTTGGTTCAGAAAGGGCCCATTGTCCCAACTAAGGTAAACCTCCATGTACATTCTTTGTGTGATTTTTTGAGTTTGCACATTTAACAGTTATGTTTTGTCAATGATTTCAAATGCATTTTAAAGATCAAACACATAATCACTTTCTTTTGAATCAGTGTGAGAAATTAGTTTCCTTTCTATTTCTGTAGGGTAACATTTAAGAATCTAATGTGTGAGATTGCTTAGAAAAAAAATATTGTTATTCCGAGTTTTAGATAGTAGTGTTATTAGTGAGTATAGGAACAATAGGACTTCATCTTTTACCTTCATGTTCCATAATGAAGCCTCTCAATTATATTGACTATTTTTTGTACTACACAGGTTTGATTGGAGTGAATAGAGTTATGATTGATTTTTGTCTAAGAGTGAATTGTTGCTTACCATTTTCAATTTCTACAGGGAACAAGATCTGTGTTCATCTCTTTATTTCATGAGCCTATAATGAACAAACTTGTCACCTAATAAAGAACCTTTGATTCATTGTTTTCTTGAGAAGTTTTGTTATCAGTTTTCTCTTCTAAGTTTGAAGTTGTGTGAAGCATTTAGATATCCTAAAACAGAGTGTTATTTGTTGTTAGTTTAGTTTCTCTAGGAGATAGAATCAAAGTTCATATTTTCCTTTCATGAGCCATCAATGAACAGGTCCATCACCTAAGAAAGAACTTTAGATCATATGCTTGTTTATGAGTTTTTCTTTCTAATTTGTGAATTGTGTGAAGAATGTTAGTTGAAAAGTCTGAAAACTGATTATTTTTTTATTGATCGTTTTCCTATCTAAGTTATACTAAACTCAAATTGGAACATATAGTGCATCAACTCTACTGATTACAAATCTCGGTTGATAATTTATGTTTGGTAATATCTTATGCATATAATTGCACCAACAATGTCCCCACATAATACTTAAGGAGGGTTTTATTATTTAATTACTAATTCGAGGTGATGTCACAGAAGATTCAATTCACCCACCAAAAATGTCATGCACCGACCCCGTATAGTGAGCAATGAATGGGACCAACGTTGCAATTTCTTCAATAAGTGCCTGTATGCATCACAATTTGACATGGTTAGACTAGACACATTCCTTGATGGTATGGAAGGGTTTCAAGACTCTAGGATGTATTATTTCCACACATAATCTTTGAGATCGTCCACATTTTCATCAACGTTCATGATGCTTCAGATAGCATTGTCATCATTCGTCATTCCCTTCTATAGAATCATTGTCAGAACTATATTGATATTTGACATGGAACTTCCAATACACTCATCACAAATTTCTTCCACCGAACCTGCATAATACTTAAGGATCTCATAACACTCATCACGATACTTAATGATGTTTGATTTCCCTGCATAATAATTAAGGAGGGTTTGATTATTGAATTACCAAGTCGAGTTTACGTTATAGAAGCTCCAATTCACCCACCACAAATGTCATGCACCGATCCCGCATAGTGAGCAGTGAATGGGGCCAATGTTCAAATTTCTTCAATATGTGTTTGCATGCATCAACATTTGACATGGATAGACTAGACACATGCCTTGATGGTATGGGAGGGTTTCAAGACTCAAGGATGTATGATGTCCCCACATAATCTTTGATATCGTTCATATTTCCATCAACGTTCATCATGCTGAACCTGTCATTGTCATCATTCATCATTCCCTTATATAGAATCAATGTCGGAACTATATTGAAATTTAACGTGGAACTTCAAATACACCCATCACAAATTTCTTCCACTGAACCCACATAATATTTAAGGATATCATAACACCCATCACGATAACTAATGATGTTTGATGTCCCCAGATAATAATTTAGGAGGGATTTATTATTTAATTACTAAGTCAAGTTGATGTCGCAAAAACTTCAATTCACTAGCCACAAATGCCATGCACCAACCTCGCATAGTGAGCAGTGAATGGGGAAAACGTTGAAATTTCTACAATATGTGCCTGTATGCATCGAGATTTGACATAGTTAGAATAGACACATGCCTTGACGGTATGGGAG
This sequence comes from Picea engelmannii, assembly GCA_009831015.1. Classification (NCBI taxonomy): domain Eukaryota; kingdom Viridiplantae; phylum Streptophyta; class Pinopsida; order Pinales; family Pinaceae; genus Picea; species Picea engelmannii. The sequence goes on along the minus strand of ML780259.1, from coordinate 744,597 downwards.
GGTTTCAAGTCTCAAGGATGTATGATGTCCCCACATAATATTTTAGATATTCCACATTTGCATCGATGTACATCATGATGCACCTCGCATTGTCATCATTCATCATTCCCTTCTATAGAATCGTTGTCGGAACTATATTAAAATTTGACATGAAACTTCCAATACACCCATCAGAAATTTCTTCCACCAAACCCACATAATACTTAAGGATGCCATAACACACATCATGATACTTAATGATGTTTGATGTCCCTACATAATACTTAAGGAGGGTTTGATTATTGAATTACCAAGTCGAGTTGATGCTGCAGAAACTTCAATTCAACCACCATAAATGTCATGCACCAACCCCTGCATAGTGAGTAGTGAATGGGGCCAACATTGAAATTTCTTCAATATGTGCCTGTATGCATCAAAATTTGACATGGTTAGACTAGACACGTGCCTTAATTGTATGGGAGGGTTTCCAGACTCAAGCATGTATGATGTCCCCACATAATATTTGATATCATCCACATTTTCATCAACGTTCATCATGTTGTACCTCTCATTGTCATCATTCGCGATTCCCTTCTATAGAATCATTGTCGGAACTATCTTGATATTTGACATGGAACTTCCATTCTATAGAATTGTTGTCGGAACTATCTTGAAATTTGACATGGAACAGACTATCCATGTCAAATTTTGGTGCATGTCAAATGTGAAAAAAGTATCCATGTCAAATTTTGGTGCATATAGAAACATTTTGAAACAATTTCAATGTTGGGCCCATTCATAGGTCATTTTTTCCCATCATGTACTCTAGCCCTGGTACAATGTCTTTTAATAGTTGTTTCCTTTAAAATTCAACTGATCAGAAAATTAAAATGAAACAAGGATGAGATGAGACGGTATATAGAGTGGGTATGTGAGTGATCTTTGAGTATAAAGATGAATGGATGGACTTCTCTTCGTTTCGAGAACAATTTATTCTTTACTAAACAAGGCCAACCACGTGAATGTGGAAGATCATATGGCCCCTCCCCGCCTCACATCGCTCTCAATTCCCCAATACCCAATATATAAAATAGAAAACAAACAAAAGAAACATAGAAATCATGCATCGAAACTACCAAAACAAAAATGAAATAAAACTTAAAAACATGTAATTAACCCACATAAAAAATTATTTAAAGACAATAATTCATACCAATTAAAATATCTAGTTACATACCTCATTGACCAACGCAACATTTGTATCATCCTTCTTCTGTATGTTCTTATTGATCATCCAACTTGACATCTGTATTATCATCTAGTTTAGAAACAATGTTGAAAGGATTGATGATATCATCATCATCATCAATGTCATTTTTGAGCATATCTTCATCGATATGATCATCAAGAATTGGTGCATTATCTCCTACACTCAGTTCATCTTCTTTGTCTTCTTCATCTGTCGACCCATATTCTTCCTTCTCTAGCTCTACATCATCTTCTTCTTCAATATCATCTTCTTCATCTACATTATAATTTACTGGCCTTCCTCTTGGATCATATCTAACAACAAATGTCCAATCACTCTTACCTGGAACGTTTGAGTCAAAGACTTGTTCACATTGACATGGAAAAACATAGCGGTCATTTGATTTTTCAAAAACTGTTGTTTTAATCATCGAAAATCCGTTGGCATGTTGAATAACAGTTATTTCATCATCATTTTCATGCATTCGTAACCTATACCATTTGACATCGAACAAAAATAGTTTGAAGGAATTAAAGTCACACTCAATTACATCATTCAAAAACCCATAGTATCTATTTTCATATTCTCGAGGACGTCTATCACTCCTAGAAGAAACATTAGTGACCTGGAATACTGCAATTATTCCACTATCATAAGTTTTTCTGGTTTCATACAACTAATTGATGCGAAATTTACGACCATTGCACCACATAGCCTTGTGGTGTTTCAACTGCAATATGCCAGACATGTAAAATATGCATTGTCAATTAATAATAAACAAATATATATAACTTGGAAAGTATAATATGAGAAAATCATACCTATAGTAACATTAATATAATATAAAATAACTGAATAAAATGGGTGAATTTGCTTGCCTTTCCATCTTTCAAACAATATGCTAAATCTATTTCCCTTTGTGTAGCATCAGGATCTCCATTACGACGAGCTTATCTAACCAATTCAGATAGTTCTTTCCATGATAACCTATCACCATGATCTTTATATCTATCAATCCATACCTTCATCCAGTCAAGATTGTTTGCAATGTATAAATGTACTGCATCCCAATCTTGAGCAACTCACCGATCAAAAAATCACAATTCACCAATATTAAATATTAATTATAACCATGGTAAATATTAATAAATGATGAAAGAATAAATATTTAATGAGTATGATCATATACAAAAAAAAATGAAAAAAATTGTATTTATTAAAAATATCCTGAATTTAATTACCTCTCACTTTCTTCATTGTACCTTTCCCCAACAGTTTTTCCCTTTCAATTTTTTTGATGGAGTTCACATCCCAAATGAAATCCAATGCATGCATATCTTACACTGCTAATTTAGGAAGATACTGAGTAATATACACCATGGATTCATATACCATATATCCCTCCACCATAGAACCCTCGGGACATGCTCTTTGTCTAACCAAATCCTTCAATGATTTCAAGTGTCTCTCCACCATCCACATTGACCATGTGTGTATAGGTCCACACATTTCAATATCCTCAACTTGGTGTATGAGGTAGTGTTCTTCTGCATTGAAAAATGTTGAAAGTAGATACTTCTGCATTTCACACATTAGCCGAGGAATTTCTCTCTTCCAATACTTTATATCATCTTCATGGATTTATTTCAATGATAACCATCTACAGATCATGACGCAAGAAAATAACATGTTTCAACAAAACATATGAATACATATTACATTACAAGTAAAACACATGTCATTAAGTACAACAAAAAATTGATTTTTTTTTGCATATATATTGCAGCTACTTACCTCATGTATTTTCCAAGATCATGTATAATTTTTTGACATTGTTGTCAAAGTCGTTTGGGAGAGATAGAGGTAGAACATACTGTAACAATAAAAATGAATCGTTACTTGTTCAAAACTAGACAAAAAAATAAAAATATCAAAAAATGTATACGACCAATATATAAATATGAATACTAAAATGATTAATTATCTTAATGAAGGTTTGTCAATCATGTGTTTTTACCCCACCAAATTCACCTTTCTTCATTAAGATATTCTTTATGTTTGAACAAAAACCTGTGGGAAATTTAATTTTTTGAATGACCTCTTTTACACCATTTCTTTGTTGCTTTGTTAATAACCATGGAAGTTTATTTTGGTCTCCATCGTTATTTTATCAGATCACACTTTGCATTGCATGATTGGCTTCCCAAATGTCATTACAAATTTTGACAATTTTTTCTTTATCCCTCCTGGCATATATGATTTGCCATAATGTTTCTGTCACATTCTTCCCGATATGCATTGTATCAAATAAATGAACTATTTTTAGGTCCTTTTAGTAATGCAACCACATGAATTGAGTGGGATAACATTTCATTCCTCGTGGAATCCCATTATTACTACCTTCACCTCAACGAAATTGATGAAGCATAAAAAAAATCAGAAAACTGTTTATCAAATGCAGTAAAATAAAATGAATAATTAAAACAAAATTTCAAAACATGATTCCATTTATGATACATAAACAAAATGCGTACCTCAAGGATTAATTTTTTCATATGCCAACTTACATAGGCGAGGTGTCATTCTTTGTGGTTTTAGTCCAGTCTCTTCTTTCCCATTGAAAATATATTTTTCAAGAGTACGATACTTATGGTTCTTAGAGAGGAAGTGTATATACTCATCAAACACATCCTTTCCTAAACTTTTTTACCGACAAGATTTCATCTTAGGACCACAAACTGGACATGCAAATTTACCCTTTCTTTGAAGACCTGCAACAGATGGATTAATGTGAATTATTAATATCCAAAATGATTATTTAAACATCATGCATGATATGTTAAATTAATTATATACTATTCAATCATGTAATATGGAATGTTACATACCACAAAAATGTGTTAGTCCTAGGGAATCATGAATTGCCCATAAAATTATTCCATGACATTGAAATATCTTCTACCCAATTGATTTATGGATGTCATACATAGTGATTCCCTCCCATAACTTTAGTAGCTTGTAGATAAGAGGCTTGATATACACATTCATATATTTAACTTGGTACTTACCTAATTGTTTGAAATTACACGAAATTACTACCATGGTATGAATATATACATAAATAAATAAATAAAAGATGTTATGCAAAAAAAGAGAAAAATGAAAAATTTGAATTTGAAAAATTAATGTAAATAAATACCTGGAATAATCATTGTCAACATTATGTGCTCCATCTTTATTGACATCTAAGGAGGAATGTTACTGTTGATAACAAAAATAGGCCACACTAAGTAAACAAATTGAAGATCTCCAAATGGATTAACACCGTCAGTTTCCAATGAAAGCTTAACATTACGAGGTTCATCTGTAAATTATGGTCATTTTGCAGTAATTTCCTTAAATGAATAACCATCTGCAGACATTCGAAGAACGCCATATTCAATTTTCTTTTGTGCATGCTAATACATAAGCTTTTCTATGCTTTGGCACCTAAACAGTCGTTGCAAATGTGGAATTATGGGAATATTCCTGAGAACCTTTACAGGGACCATTTTTGTTACTTGATCAGTTCGATATCTACTGATACCACATACCAGACATTTTGTTGTTGAGGCATGTTGTCCATAATATATAATATGATCATCAGGACATGCAGTTATACTTTGATACTCCATTCCAATGTCTTTCATAATGGCATGTAAATCTCGATATGTGAGAGGTAAAATATTTGAAGAGGGTAATAGAAATTCACCTAACAATCTAAAACATAAAAAATAAATAGTTAATATAAATAATAGTAATTGTAAATATTTCATTTTTATTTTACACATTAATTAACACTAAAAAAATGGGGAAAAGTCAACATTTATGTAGATGTGATGAAACATATTACATACCTTAGGATCTGTTTCATACAAGTGTTCGGAAAATGATTCGTAACTTTCAAGTTCACCAACAACAATGTAGTGGAGAGAAGATTTGTTCTTGACCCTTTATAAAGTCATTTATTTTCCTTTTCAATCAGAGGTTCATCATAAATAACATCACTATTGTCCCCATGATCCTCATCTGGATGACCGAATAAGTCTTGGTTTATTTGATTTGTCCCATCATCTTGAACTATGTTATTATTTTCATCTACTTCCATGGGATCATTAACTTGATCTTCATTATCTTCTTCAAGTTCTTCATATTGTACTACAACATCATTTCTGCTACTACTTGGTGGTTTGTGCATAAAGTAAGGGGGTAAATCTAACTTTATAATTACAAACAATCATGAAAAATTAGTGCATGTATAAAAAAATATAAAATTTTGATAATACAATAAATATTAAAATAGATAATGAATGTATATATAGCTAATTACCATGGGATGATATTCATTTCATCCCCCATCCATGTGCCAATATTTTCTACAATGTTTTTTAGTTGTTGCTATTAAAACTCTTTCAGGATGTCTAGTACAACAATTTTTGCAAGGGAAATAACATTTACCATCACCCTTTTCACCCTCTTTAATTATTTTCCCAACTCTAATGTTTTCTGACATTCTTCCCCATAGACATATACTGAAAAAAATACATGCTTTTTGTTCGCCAAGAATACTGGATTATACCTTTTTTGAAGTGTCGTTATTATAGAAAACTTGTCTCAACATCCATAAAATGCAACATATTTAAATATTTTATAACGTCGCAATTCCAACAATAGTTGACCTTGTCATAGTTGACTTGGTCAAATAATAGGTGATTGTTGGGATGGGGAAAACCTTGTTTCCATAATGTCGCAAGTGCGACGACTATTTTACCAACATTGCAAGAGAGACGAAAAATCCAATGGCATCGCAATAGCGACATGTGTTTGTATTACGTCACAAGAGCGACGTTATAAGGCAATATAGAGAAAAAAATTTAAAATTTCCTCTATTTTTTGATAGTATGGCCAATTTTGTCCATAAAGTTGCAAATAGAATGTCGAAATTTTTCCAATATGTACTAGTGAAGGTTTCTCAAGGATTTACAACACCCACCATCCCAACAATAGGGAAACATATTCCCAACATTTCTCTCACCTACAGAGAATGCTCCACAAACTTGGAAACATGCTTCTTCAGCACAAACCACCAAGGATTCATTGTGTAACCATAATCTTCAACTTACATTTTATATCCAAGGTATGATGATGGAATGATTGAGTGAATAATTAAATGAATTGGAATTACAATAATTTCCCAACATTATATTTTCATGTTCCTATCTTGACACTTGTCACTCTAGAAATTACCCTTGACTCCTCTTGGTTATTTGTTCACTTTCCTTAGGAAATTAGGATAAAATTATTTCATAGAGCTTATGAATTAGGAACAATATTATTTTATTCCTTGGATTAATCCCCCCTTGAATTAGCCCCTTTTCTCAATCCCTTAGCCCACTTACTGATGTAGGATCATTGCTAGCAAAGAATGAGTGAAAGACAGCTCAATGCACTAACGTGCATTTTGAAGTAATAATTTTGAATTAAAGGAGGTGTATCATGCAAACATAAAAAAATATTGAAATTTAAGAAATTCTTAAATGTTTTGGAGCTGGACGATCATGTGAGAGTGATGAAGGATGTATTTTCTTTAATGAAGTTGTGTGCAATACAGATTCAATGTGTTGATCTTATCTATCTATCATAAACATTTATTGTAATAAATCATAAGTAGTTGAATGTTTTTATTCGATAGGATAGCACTAAGGTATCTTGAAGGGAAATATCAATGGGATCATGTTGTATAAATAAATGTATTGTCACCCATATGAAGTTGTTGGCATTTTAGTTGTTGATGGTTTTTGCAATTCAGTCGATTGGTGTTGAAACATATTGTAGCTGAGAGTTGCTGAGAGATGTTGGAGATCATTGTATAAGTCCATGCACATAACAATTGAATGAATATAACAGAGGATCATTATCCCAATTTTTTGGTGTTTTTGTGTCTATCTGAATGAATGAATGGTAGGATTTTTTTAATTTACAATTATTTTTTATTTCTTGTTCTTATGTTATGAATGCATTTACATGGTTGAATGTATGAATCTGTGAGTATTTAGATAAGTTTCAATTGTTTCTCTTCTATGAGTGAGTGCAAGGTGTGCATTGAGAGAGTCTATTTCGACTTAGAATCTCAGAAGAGATAACACGAAACTTATATGTGAGAGGATTTCATAAGTTGTCGCAAGGTGTGCACAGAGTTGATACTTGCTTCAGTATCGAAGGAATCATTCTGAGATGGTCAAAGTGTTGAGGAGAAACAAGTCTAAGAAACATAACCTGGATCTTTTTATGTAGAAAGTGCATGTTTTCCGCAAGGAGTGCATTGACAGAGTCTTTTTACTCACAAGCTCAAGAGGAGAAGCTCAAGTGTTCTTGCAAAGAAATACTAGTAACTATTGCAAGGTGTGCACATTCATCCACAAAATAATTTAAGTTATGGAAGAAAAATAACCTATTGCATGGAGTGAATAGGGGAAGTTTCTACTAAGTGTCGAAGAGAAATGCTCTAAAGAGAAAATTCTTGAAGGAAAAACAAGCTCATGAGGGAGAGCGGTGATGATCCTTCAATAGAGTGGAACCTGTTGAAGATTCTCCAAATAAACGAGTAATATCCATCTAGGAGGGAGCGAAATAATTCCAGACCATTATATATGGGAGAGTTGCATAAAGGATAAATGTGAAGCATGTCAGCACTTCGTGGTTCAAAAGTGTAGAAGTGTTGTAACAATCAGGTTCGCGAAGTCGCTCAGTGAAACTAGTCATTGGATGTGAGGAGGATACGTGGCAGTGGATTACAGAGGCTTGGAGATAGATTTTCGGATTTTGTGGAGTGATTGAAATTTTTGCGAAGTCGTGAAGGCCGAAACAAAGATGGAGCATATTTTGGTAGAAAACGTTTCAAAAGGAAATGAGGTCGGAGGTCACAATATTGTCGAAGTTGGAGTTATGAAGAGAGATGGCCCATGGTCATAGTCATGGTCACATTAGAAAATGAGTCTAGCATGAGAACTAGTACTCGTGAATTGGTATTTCCATAAGCGCCAGAGAGTAGGGTTGCAGGTAAATCAATTTTGCAGGTAACATCAAAGGGAACTTTGTGTTATTTATTTAGGGTCTATTCAATGTCCCGAAGAGCCAATTCGGCTCAGGTAAATTGAAAATCCTTGATCGAGAGTTTGCAGAATCCCCTGGAGGGAAGGGGGGATGCATCAAGTGGTATCAGAGCAACAATTTTCTTGCAGACAAAAGGAAAAGGTGAAAAGAAGTAGTCTGATAACATCAAGTGGTATCAAATACACCGAGTGGTAGTTGTGAAAAAGCAAAAGTTCAACAAAATTCCTCCTATAAGACGTGCAGAGACACCTATAGAAAATAGAGCTATGAAAAGGGATATGAGAGAACTTCAAGCAAGGTTAGATTCCATGGATATGGCACAAAGGATAACACCTGATGATGGATATGTCAGTGATGCAAAGACCAAATAAGTGGAAGTTGAAGAACCTGTAGCAGAGGATGTTGTGGAAGAATGCTTGCTGAAAATGGTTATTAAGTTAGAAGCTAGAGCGAAGATAGACATCTGAATGTATGAAGGAAATTTGGATGTGGAGGAATTTTTGGATTGGATAAGATCCATGGACAAGTATTTCAACTATGAATATGTCGATGAGGAGAAAAAGGTGAAGCATGTTGTCACCAGATTAAAAGGACATATGGTGTTGTGGTGGGATGAATTGGAGGCTGACAAAAGATGCAAAGGTAAGAAAAATATTAAGAGTTGGGATAGAATGGTAGCCAAGATAAAGGATAAATGCATACCCAAGGATTACCATATAAATTTGTTCAAGAAGTTGCAGAACCCGAGACATAAAAAAATGATTGTGAAAGAGTACAAAGAGGGATTCTACAAAATGAACATCAGGGCTGGACATAGAGAAAAGGAAGATGAAAAAGTCATTAGGTATATTAATGGCCTAAGATATGAAATCCAGGATGAAATCATGATGATGACAGTAAGAACAATGGAGGATTCTTATCATATTGCGCTAAAGACAGAGGAGAAGTTGGCTAGAAAGCAGAGCCAAAAAAGAAGAAGAAGAATTACAAACATAGGCAAGGGAATCGCCCATGATAAGGCACGAAAGCCCAAGGTTGATAATGAAAAGTCCCATAGTCACTTGGAAAGAGGAGGAAGTTCTCGAGGGAGACAAAATGGTGGAAGAAACTCTTTTCCTCAAGGAAGAGGAAGAGGCATAGGAGGAGAAGTGAAGTGTTATGCATGTGGAAATATGGGACACATGTCTTGGGAATGCCCTGAGAGAAATAAAGAAGGAGGAGGTGAGGCTCACATTTCAGAAGCATGAAAGAGGAATGTTGAAGAAGAAAGTGCAGAATATGGGATATATTTGGTGATGAAGAAATTTCTTTTGAAGCAAGAGCTAGAGGTTGAAAAACCGGTGCAGAGGAACAATTTGTTCAGAACAACTTGCAAGACTAAGGATAGAGTTTGCAAGGTGATAATTGATAGTGGGAGCACTAATAACTTAGTATCCACAGATATGGTGGAGAAATTTGTAATGCCCCATATTTTGACCTTGGGTAGTTAGAACATTATTGTTTGCTAATCTTAATAATTCAAAGTTTAGCATTGTTGGAGTCAGTTAGACTTGGTTAGACATTGAGATGTGTACCTCTAGACCTATTTGTATGTTATATGATATATGCTCATGACAAAGATAGTTATTTGATTATTTGAACATGAAAATTAAAATGAGTAAGTTCGGTACATGTATACCAATTCAAGTTATGTTGTGAATGTATAATAGATGCAATGCATGATGTAAATAGGAATACATTTCTTAATTGAGCGTGGATGCAAATTAGGATTCTTATATAAATTTGTGATGTATCTACATCAATATGTGTTATTGGTGAACTAACCTACAGGATGATGAGCTATGTGATAGCCAAATGACTATAATATTGAGGTAACTGGGATGTCATAGACATCATGAAGACATTGTGT
>ML780259.1:710362-723844 GCA_009831015.1 Picea engelmannii | reverse complement strand
TGGTGTTAATGATTTTGGTTATCACTTATGGGATTATGAAAATCACAAAATCATTAGGAGTAGAGATGTCATAGTCAATGAGAAGGTCATGTACAAAGATCAGTTGCAGGGAAAGAAACAGGAAGAAGAAAAACAAGAATACATGGTGCTTGATGAGATCATTGAAAAAGAAATTCCAAAGGAACTTGAAAATCAAAATGTACAACAACAAGAGAAGAAGGTACCTCAAACACCTGCAAGTGTTGTTAGAATATCTACCAGGTTAAGTATACCCCCTGAATGATACTCTCCTTCATTGTATTATTTATTGTTGACTGATTCTAGTGAACCAGAATGTTATGAAGAGGCAATGCAGGTAGACACCAAAAATAAGTGGGAGCAAGGCATGAAAGAGGAAATAGATTCCTTGGCAAATAACCAGACTTGGGACTTGTTTCAATTGCTTGCGGGAAAAAGAGCATTGCAGAATAATTGAGTTTACAAGTTGAAGGAAGAAGATGGAGGAGAAACGTGGTACAAGGCTAGACTTGTTGTAAAGGGGTTTGAAAAAAAGAAAGGTATAGATTTCGATGAAATATTTTATCTTGTTATAAAAATGACTTCAATTAGGACTATTTTAAGTCTTGTGGTAGTAGAAGAATTGCATCTTGAAAAGTTATATGTAAAAAAAAAATTTCTCCATGGGGATTTGGAGGAAGAGATTTATATGCAGCAGCCATAGGGGTATGAGGTCAAAGGGAAGGAAAATTTGGTATGCAAGTTGAAGAAGAGCGTGTATGGCCTAAAGCAAGCTCCAAGGCAGCGGTATTTGAATTTTGACAGGTTTATGACAGAACAGGGTTATAGTAGATGTCATTCTGATCACTGCATTTATTTTAAAAGGATAGAAAAGGGAAGCTATATTATCTTGCTATTGTATGTAGATGGCATGCTTGTTGCAGGGTGTAATATGCAAGATATAAATATGCTCAAGAAGAAATTATCCAATTCATTTGCGATGAAGGATTTGGGTGCTGCAAAGAAAATCCTTGGCATGAGAATAACAAGAGACAGGAAAAATCAAAAATTAACATTGTCTCAGGGTGAGTACACAGAGAAGGTGTTAGAGAGGTTTAGAATGCAGAATGCAAAACCAGTTAGTACACCTTTGGCCAGCCATTTCAAATTAACTAAGGAAATGTGTCCCAAGACACAGGAGGAGATATAATACATGTTCAGGGTCCCTTATTCATCAGCAATTGGAAGCTTGATGTATGCAATGGTTTGCACAAGACCAAATATTGCACATGCAGTGAGAGTTGTGAGCAGGTATATGAACAATCCAGGTAAAGAACATTGGGAGGAAGTAAAGTGGATTCTCAGGTATTTGAGAGGTACTACTACTCATGCATTATGTTTTGGAGGTTTAGACACTTTTCTACAAGGATATGTTGATTCAGATATGGCACGTGATAAAGACAACAGGAGGAGCACCATAGGGTATGTTTTTACTATAGGTGGAACAACAGTAATTTGGATTTTGAAACTGCAAAAGGTTGTTTGAATTTCAACAACAGAGGCAGAGTATGTTGCTGCTACAAAGTCTAGTAAAGAGATGATTTGGTTACAAAGGTTTATGGAGGAATTGGGAAAGAAGCAGGAGAATAGCAGGTTGTACTTTGACAGTGAGAGTGCAATTCATATTGCAAAGAACTCAACATTCCATTCGAAGAATAAGAATATACAGTTGAGGCACCACTTCATATGATCCACCTTGGAAGATGGACATTTGAAGTTGGAAAATATACACACTAGACATAATCCTACAGATATGTTAACAAAAGGAATAACCAGAGAGATACTGAGTTCCTGCTCAATTTCAGTTGGTCTTCAAGAATGAAGATGAAGATGAAGATGAGAAATTTGCCAAGTCCAAGAAGGTTCAGATTCCATCATATACAACAGCGATGGAGTTTTTGAGATCTGTCTCCAAGTGGGAGATTGTTGGTTGTGGAGCCTGATTATATTCCTGACTCAGAGGTCTTGTGTTTTTCAGTCGTGTTTATACCACATGAAGAATTTACACCCCAAAAGTATGTACACTCTTCCATGTGGGGGAGTGCAAAGGGGGACTATCCCCCGGCTGGGGGGTTCGGGGGCGAAGCCCCTGGAGGAAAAATTACCTTGTAAAAGTATATTGTAATTTCATTGTAAATCTAGACCGTTCATTATAAGGTCATAGATCTAACAGTAGAAAATATGTTAGGGTTTTTTACCCTAGAAGGCAACCCTCTGTTATGAGGGAAATGTATTTTTGTAGCTATGCATAATTGCGAGTATTGTATTCTGAGAGAGGAGACTGTGAGAGAAAGAAGAGGAGGTTACAATGGGTTTTGTTGTAGGTTGTATCCCTTCATTTGCAGGATAATAATAAAGGAAGGACCTGGCAATTTCTCTGGTGGACGTAGACCACACTAGGTGAACCATGTAAATCTATGTCTCTATTGTATTGTGTATCTTTTGTGTTTTGTTTCCGCATTTGTTTTACTTTATTGCTCCACAGTCTTGTTTTTCTAACAGTTCTAATGGTTAGATATGTTTAGATCATGAGTAATATTGTGTTATTCTGTAATCATAGTTTGACCTACGATGTGAATAAAGGTCAAAGACTAATGAATGTTAATTTATAAGCTCTCTGTTAAGTATTGTGATCAAAGATCTATGTCCCAGCTAGGTTGCAGACACCTCAGTCCTACAACCCCCCCTGCCTCTACCTTGAGTGAGACTTCATCTGCTTCACAGGTGTTGCCTAAAGGGCAAGTATTTAGGGTTTTGTTGGTGCGTTGTTGAAGCGTTGAACCTTGACTCTGCCCCTTTGCCAATATTAGGTGAAATCAATCAAATAATGGCCATCTCCAAGGATCATATTCGAGGTGAGATGATTCCATGGATTAGTGAGTTTCTATTGAAAGTTCATCATAAATTTCAGTGAAATTTGTACACCGGTGATGGATACAGTGAATAAAAGACACAAGTATTTTAAGTGGATAGAAGAAGCCAAGAAAAGCTTCAACATATTGAAGGAGAAGATAACAGAACAACCATTTATGGTGTTTCCATATTTTGGGAAGACATTTCAAGTAAGATGTGATGCGAGTGGTGTTTCAATTGGAGCAGTCTTGAGCCAAGATAATAGGCTTGTTGCATATTTCAGTGAGAAATTGAATGATACTAAGAAGAAGTACTCCATGTATGATAAAGAGTTATATGCTATAATTCAATCTTTGAGGAAATGGAGGCACTACCTTGATCCAAAAGAGTTTGTTTTGTATAGCGATAATCAAGCTTTACAATTCATAACCAGATAGGAGAAGTTAAACTAGAGACATGCTAAGTGGATAGAGTTTATGAAAAATTTCACTTTTGTCATTAAATATATTTATGGTAATGCTAACAAAGTTATTGATGCAATGAGTAGGAGATGTTTGATTCTGCAGGAATTTCAAGTAAAAAGCTTGGGGTTTGAACACATGAAGCATTGTGATGATCCAGATTTTAAAGAGGCATATGAAGCATGTGAAAATCCTATGCTCAGAGACAAAATCCAGTGGGAAGAATATCTTATTCAATATGGATTTTTATTTAAAGATTGTCATTTGTGCATGCCAAAGTGCTCGATGAGAGAGAATATGTTGAAGGAAAATCATAGTGGAGTTGCAGCAGGACATTTTGGCCATGAAAATATGTTTTTACAGTTGAACAGTTCATACTATTGGCCAGGTATGAGGGAAGAGGTGAATAAATTTGTAAAGAGATGTAAGATTTTCCAGTATGCAAAAGGAAAGAAACATAATATTATATTGTGTAATATACTAGATATAAAATGTATGCAGAAAAGAAATAAAATGATAGTAATGGCAGAATAACAACAATATAACCAGAACATTCACCACAATAACACTAAAATGATATGAGAATAATAACAAAAATAACACTTTGAATCTGAAAGAAATGTTCATGGGCCTCTTCGAGGGGGAAACCTCCAGTTGAGAAGAGATCTATTACAATAATATCCAAGCTAGGGTTCTCATACCCTTGACTCCTATTTATACTAAAAAGAAGCATCTAGAGGAGGAACCTTCTAGAAGCGAAAGCTTCTATTAGGTCTTCTTACATCCTCCTTATTATATTTTATTGAAAGGCCTTATTAGTATTGACCTTTATTACACCTGAATATATTGTTATACCTATGTGCGGGTTAGGAACCTAACATGTCCACCGCCTTAAAAAACAGCCTTGTCCTCAAGGCTTGAGATGAGGAAATTGCTGCAGAATGGTAGCTGGTTCCCAAGTGGTGTCTGCTAGAGTTGTATCTTTCCACTGGACTAGCACTTCCTTGATGGTTCTCTGGCATAGGCGATGCTCACGCTGGTCCAAAATTGCTTCTGGTTGTAGCCAAATGGATCCTTCTTTAGCTAACTCTGGAAGGTTGGTTTGAATTTCGCACTTAGATCCAATCACCTTCTTTAAGAATGAAACATGAAAAATAGGATGTAGCTTCGAATGGTTAGGAAAAGCTAACTGGTAGGCTACTTGTCCCACACACTTGAGAACAGTATAAGGACCATAAAATTTAGGCGCTAGCTTTTGACAATGCTCGGCCTTGAGGGAAGTTTGCTTGTAAGGTTGTAGTTGAAGAAACACTTGATCCCCTTCTACAAATTGTTGTTCAGAGAGACCTTGATCTACTTGTTTCTTCATGCTATTTTGTGCCATGACCAAATTCTCTTTGAGGGTACGGAGAATAGTCTCTTGAGTTGTAAGTGTTAGGTCAACCACTTGGACCTTCGAGGCACCTGGTAAGTATGAGAGAAATGAAGGTGGCATCTGTCCATATACTGCTTCAAAATGAGTCATGCGTGTAGCTGTATGGTATGAAGTGTTGTACCACCATTCAGCTAGGGGTAACCATTGAGCCCACTGATTTTTCTTTTCCGAGGAAAAACACCTCAAATATGTTTCCAAACACTTGTTGACAACTTTTGTTTGGCCATCATTCTGGGGATGATAAGTTGTGTTGAGATGCAATTCGGTGCCTTTTATCTTGAAAAGTTCTTGCCAAAAATTGCTTATGAAAGTTGGGTCGCGATCAGAAACAATAGTGTGTGGCATGCCATGAAGCTTGAAGACCTGATCCATGAAAATTTGAGCCACTGTGGATGCTGTAAATGGGTTTTGAACAACGCATAAATGAGAATACATGGAAAGGCGATCAACAACCACCATGATGACAAATTTATTTCCCGATTTGGGTAAGCCGATAATAAAATCCATAGAGATATCCTTCAAAATAGAAGGTGGAATTGGGAGAGTTTGTAGTGTTCCTGGAGATTTGACTATTTCTCCCTTGTTGCGTTGACACACATCACATTCAACTACAAAATTATGATTGTCTTTTTTCATACCATCCCAGAAAAAGGAACGTTTGACCCTGTCGTAGGTTTTGGTGAACCCAGAGTGCCCTGCTGTGGGTGTAGCATGAAGCTTAGAAAGTACCATGGATTTAAGATTGGATTGTTTACTTAAAGACAAACAGCCTTTATATCGAAGTTCATCATGGAGCCAAGAGTACCCTAGGGAATCTATAGCATTGGACTGCAATTGTTTGATCAACTGTGAACTTTTGGGATCTTGTAGCCACTCCTGGCGAATGGCTTGGAGCCAATCTGGTACAATGAATGAAAGAGAAAAAATGGATCCTTCATCTTCGTATTTTCGGGAAAGTGCATCTGCAACCACATTGTCTTTGCCTTTATTTTAAATGATCTCATAATCATATCCAAAGAGTTTATTCACCCATTTTTTTTGTTATGAGGAGGAAATGTGTTGTTACAGAAAATACTTGAGGCTTTGATGGTTTGTCTTAATTTGGAAACATTTCCCCAATAGATAAGGGCGCCACAGATCAACGACATGCAAAATAGCCAACATTTCCTTTTCATATATGTATTTTCCCAGATTTCTTTCAGATAGTTGCTTGCTGGTAAAGGCCAAAGGTCGACCCTCTTGCATCAGGACAACACCAATTCCTTTCCCCGAGGCATCACATTCCAACACAAAGGTATTTTTGAAATCGGGAAGGACGAGGACTAGATTGGTGCAAATGGCCATCTACAAGGTTTGAAAATCTTGAGAAGAGGCTAGATTCCAAGTGAAAGAGTTATTTTTGAGGAGAGGAGTGAGAGGTGCTGCAATCTTCCCATAATTCTTAACAAACTTGCGATAATACCCTGTTAAGCCCATAAATACACACAATATCTTAAGAGTCTTTGGGTGAGGCTAGTATTGCATAGCTTCAATCTTTTTAGGATCCACCCTGATGCCATCTTTTCCAACCAGATGACCTGAGTATTCTACTTCTGAGGCTCCAAAAGCACATTTAGACTATTTTAGGAAAATTTGGTGCTGAGAGAGTAGATGGAGAAATCGATCCACATGAGAAAGATGGTCTATCCATGTTTTCCTATAGATGAGGATATCATCAAAGAAGACTAAGAAAAAATGGTGGAAAAAAGGACGAAAGACATGATTCATGAGGCTTTGGAAGGTGGAGGAGGCATTACATAAGCCAAAGGGCATGACCAAAAACTCATAGTGGCCCTCATGAGTTTGAAAGGAAGTTTTGGGAATGTCTTCCTCTTTCATACGTATCTGGTGGTATCCCGAACAAAGATCAATTTTAGTGAAGAATTGGACACCACTCAATTCATCCAAGAGGTCACCAATGACAAGAATGGGGAATTTGTCTTTGATGGTAAGTTTGTTGAGGGCACGGAAGTCAAGACACATTCACCAAGAACCCTATTTCTTTAGGACCATGAACACAGGAGAAGATTAGGGGCTCGTACTAGGGAGGATAATGCCTTCATTAAGGAGTTCCTGGACCATTTTCTCAATTTCATTTTTTTGGGAAAAGGGGTGATGATATAGACAGATATTGGGAGGAATGCTTTCGGGTACAAGGGGAATGGAATGATCCTGAACACCACGGGAAGGAGGGAGTCCTCGGGGAGTGGAAAAGACCAATTGATGTTTAGAAAGGATGGCTTGGAGGTCTTGCAAGACCGAGGGTGTCTTTGTTGCCTGTATGGCATGGAGTTGGGCGATAACACTAGAATGACCTTTTTTGAGCAGATTTTCCATGCGATGGGAACTAATGATCTCAGGTGAATCAGCAGTGATTCCTTGGAACTTATATTGGTGGACCTCCTGTTCGAATTGCATGCTTAAGTCTTTAAAATCCATGAGAATGGGACCCAAAGTCCATAGCCAGTCTTCACCCAACACAATGTCACAACCTCCCATGTCGATAGAAAACATATGGGATTTCAGGTGGTAGTCACCAATTTGGAGACACACATTTTAACAACACCCTCCACATTTCATGGAACCACCATTGGCAATCATGATTTGGAAATTATTGACGACATGGATGTATAAATGAGTTTATTGGGCAATGCAGTGATGAATAAAATTATGGGTGTTGCCACTATCAACTAGAATGATGAACTTCTGATGCTTGATGTAACCGATTGAATTGAGGGTTTGGGGAATGCAGAAGCCAGTGAGAACATTCAGGGAAATGACCGGTTCTACTTTGGGAGGGTCTGAGGGAGGGGTTATGTCAGTGGATTCAGGTGACTCAGACACCAAGGGAGTTTTGTTGACGGGCGAAGTTGAACACTCGTCAACTGGAAGAGTGGATCCATTCCGGGGTTGTCTAAATAACCCAAGCCATTTGGGATAACCCACCCTGACAGGTTTAGCGGCTCCGTTGGCCGATCTAAGTCCTAGGAAAATGAAATACAAAAAAAAAAACTACACTAAGGAACTAATCTAAATGAAAACAATAATTAAAACAAACTAATAAACAAATCTAGACTATATATATACAATCTATTAACTAAATCATATAACTAAAACTCTACAAAATTAAATGCTTAATTATTAACAGAATCAACTTCAGTTACAAATATACAATATTTACAAATTACAGATTTAAATTAAAACCTGCAAAAATCATTTGTAATCTATCCTAAGACAGTGAAACCATTGTTTTTTGATTTTTATAATTTTATGAAAAAGAACTAGAATAAAAACTATCTAAGCTAAGCAACTAAAATAATAACTCTAACTATGAATCTAAACTAATATATTTATCTAAACTACTTATATTATGCTAACTAATTAACTATCAAATAATAAATAACAAACTAACATGAAGTAACGCTTCAGGTTTGTCCTGTATGCAGTAGTTGATTCAGCTGTTTGGTGGGAGGAAACCCGCACCATATTATCCACGAACTTCTCGTAAACAAGAAGCGGTTGTGCTCTTCAAATATAAATGACAGGACAAACAAGACATAAAAATAACAACAATCTTATAATCTACAAATCATCACATTTAGATAAATATGTGTGCAAAGATTTGTACATAATGATTCATTTAACAAAAAAGGTAAACCTGTAATTCATTAATTGAAGCAAAGTAATTGTTGTACTTTTTAAAATAGGAGAGATCAGGCATGGATAACACATAAACCAAGTCACATCAACCTGCAAGAATTACGATAGCTAAAGTAGTTTGTAATTAATTGCAAACTAATATGAATAAAACTTGAAACAAAAGTTTGATATATTGAAAGCTAAAGCTGTTACAAGACATCAACTTTCATCTCAGTCTGAATCATAAATCCATAGTCTGGTTCTCACCACAGTGATGATGATGATCGTTAAAAAAAATAACAATTATTTAAAGACCTCTCACAGGGTAAAACATCCCTGTGGGAATTATCAAAACAGTTTACAGAAAATCTGGAGATAATCTCCCAAGTCTGACTAAAACTAACAACCTAAAACAAAACCATATCCAAAGTATCTCCCAAACTACTACAACATGCCCAATTGATCATTGTAATTCGTATGCACCTAAAAGAGGACAAGAATAGACAATATTAGAAGATATTTTATTGACAAAATGGACAAAAATCTAATTTTTAAGACTAGTTACAGAATCTTGCGATTCTGTAGCTGGTCTAAATTGAACACAGAATCGTTTTAAAACCAATTTGAATCTTAAAATATTATATTCAAACTATTAAACCAATATTTGATTTCTAATTAGAAACCAAATGAATTATTCAAATCAAAACTTGTATGCAAATTAAAACAAAAGAAATCGTGGTCAATCGAAAGGTGACAGAGATACATGCACTCTGTTCAATTTGTTATCACCAATTCGGGTAAACAGAATCGCATTAGATAATTTTCCAGTAATGAAATCACTTTCATGAACCAATTCCAATCGACACAAACTGTAACCGGTTGAACAAATCATTTATGCAATCGTTTATGTCGCCTCATCCATTAACAAAATCATTGTCGAATCACAATGAAATCAACAGGATCGTTTTTCAAATTAATAGAATTGTATCAAACATATACCAACGATCATGCTAATCATGGCACACAACAATCATTTTCAAATCAAATCAGACAAGAACGAATCGAAACAGTTTGGGGTCAAAAAAATCGTTATGCAAAATCATATCAATCAACACAGCCACACGATTTTTAGCAAATAGATCTTTTGCACAGGTCGAATGTAATCAAAACCCAAACGAGAATGTTGATTCAATACAAAACAGAGTCATCCCTTGTAAATTGAAATCAACAGGGTTGTTTTGAGTGTATTAGGAACAAACAAAACTAATAGAAATCGAACCAAATCGACTATCCTAAATCAGATGAACATAAATGATTCAAAAACAAACCAAACAGAATAAAAAATCAATCAATTGCTTATACTAAGTTGGGCACGACAAAATCGCATAACCAAATCATAGCTATATTTGAATTTAGTAAAATGAATCTATTGTACAGGATCTATAACCAAAATCATTTTTGATGATCAAAGTATAACATAATCATTTCAAATATATTAAAGCAAAACCGAATCCGTTAAATTAATTCAATCAAACTTACAGAGAAAAATTCATATTGAAATTTATACCTGGACAATCCGAAAACAAATCGGTCATGATAATTTGGAATTGACAAAGGCTGTTGTCGCTTCGACATTCCTGAAGACAATCAAACCGGTGGTTTTTTGTTTCTTTTCACTCGCTTGAAGCCTATCTCTTTCTTTTAACAGCACTACAACTTGCTCCTCTAACGATTTGATCTTTGATTGCAATAGGGTAACGTCGGTGTAATAACGCTCTAGCCAAGCATTGCATTGGATACATGATGGCTGCTCGGGCTTTGATATCACAGGCGAGGGTTTGTTTAAGTCACCAGGGGTTTCATTGTGCAACTTGATTACCGGGTAGTTAGGATTGTTCTTGAGACAAGGGGGTAAATTAGAGACATAGTCATAGGGTTTTGTAGAGCATAGGCCATGGGAATAGGGGTACTCTTCAGCCAAGAAACGCTCAATATATAAGTCCGAGTCCTCGCTCAACACTATGGGCTTTTGGTCGATGTTCTGTTTAGGTTTGTTCTGGGCAAGTCTCGATATCAATCGAGCATTTTTCTTTCCTTTACTGTTGATAGCATTGTTACCTCTGCCTTGCTTACTCACCAGCTTGTTGACAGCCTCAGCTTTGTCTTTAATACAAGGGTTGGTTAGGGTATCAGGTAGGTTGATGTTAGGGAAATCTGAGGGTTTGGCAGGGGTTAGAACGATATGAAATGGCACAGCTGGCCCAGCCAAAGTCTCACTTACCACAGCCTTGTCGATTTGAGAAGAATCTGGATTAGCAAAGCCATTTCTAGATAGAAAGTCTTGCCAATTATCGCGATGAAGTCTCAAATGGTGGACGATGATGAGTTTAATTAAGCCATGGTGAAATAGGATGCTATCATCCTTCTTGTGTTTGAATCTCTTAGACATCTTGTAAAGACTATGCAAGAAGTAATGCGACATGTTTAAAGGATAGACCATGAAATTCATCAATAACCAGAGGTGATATAGAAAAACCAAGCCATACCGACCTTCACAGGTCACAAATTGTTTCACAATTACCAAAAGATCGTGTCACCTGGGTTTGAGGGTAGAAATAGGCATACCTTTATCACAGGAGACAACCTTTCTTGATACGAATAGTAATGGCCACGACACTTCGTCGACTTTGGAGTTTTAAAACCATCATTGGCCTGTAGTTTCCAGTCCTGTAGCAGAGCTTATGAATTCTTAATTCATCTTGAGTTGTATGTCACCGACTTTATCTCTGCACCCATCAAAGGTGAGGGCGAATTGTCAGGAAACTGAAAGGTTAAAACCCTTGAACCTCAGTATAAACACCAACCAACCACTGTTTTCTAAATCCTTACAGGCATTATCAAATAGTAACAGAGCTTGAATACCGTTTGGCTCTATGCGCACCACTGGTGCCATAGACAAGAGCACACGGTGAGCGAGGTGAATGGGACAGGTTTTGAATAGAGTATACGCAGAGGCAAAACGCTCATAGGCTTACCCGAAAACTAGCAAAGGTGAACCGGGATAGGGGGAAAGCATTAATGACAGAATGTGCGAAGGTGGTGGAGCTATTTCGGCCCATGCAAAACAGTCATTTCCCATAGTACAATCGACGACGCACATATCGTTTCAAATCACTATGCATATGTTAAAAACCATGCCATTCAAATAATCAATGAAACCTATGGTAAGTCGACCAAACAATGGAACAGGCAATAGTTTTATCATAGCTTTAAAACCAAACAATGAATCGAAATCAATACCAAGGGTTCAATCATATGAAATATGTGTTATATGATATGATTTGTACCAAGGGTATAACCATAACGCCAATGAGTTTTCATGAAACCAATGTGTCAAGGGAATCGATCAAAGACTAGAGAAATTAAACCATCAATAAACCAACGATTGAATCACAAGCCTTAACAAGTCAAATTAACAATTAAAGAATGCCAAATGAATAAGGATATTGGAGTCTTGTCGACTGTATAATCATAATCAAATTGGAAATGCAATGGGCATATCAACAAGAATGATCACAACAATCCAGTGAAAATTTTAATGTGACTTTGAAAACCAAGTTTTCACGCTTGAAGTCGTGAAAACGAGAACCAAGTTAAGTGTGCAAACGCACGAAATAATAGTGTCATTTTATTCAAGGATTGCGACAAAAATCAAGGTTTACAAAACACTGGTGTAGGCAGCTTATAAGGACAGTAGAAAAATGTGAATTGGCTGCCAACAATGGTGACACACAGGTAGAAGCAGTTATCTCTGCCCAAAAGAACAAATTGATATTAGGATAATGAGAAAAATTCTAACTCAAAAATAAAAACCAGAAAAATCGTGTAAACATCTTCATTAACCAAATATTCCAACAGTGTTTAAAATATGAGAAATGATAATAGTCTTAAGACAAGCGAGCCACGATATTAAAGATAAAATATCTAATACTATTGACAGGGCCACTGCTGCCAGCAGGCGTCCATAGCCTCGACAGGGTTGCCATTTAACCCACTCTGATATCTGTATCCTGCGAAGAAGTTCCAGATTTGAATAAAGGACATTTTAAGGTCAAGAGGTTTTATATTTGCAAATTTTCATATACCGGACATTGCTTCACTGCCAGCAGGCCTGTTTAGTACCCTGACGAAGTTGTCTTGGTGTCATGCATGCATTTACCCGCTGCCAGCAGACCTGTTCAGCATCCCGACGGGTTTACAAGCACTTCCCACAGCTCTTTTATTGATTTATTTTGTTTTTTAAAGATATATAGTTGAGCAGGGTGACGCTGAAAATTATGATATTTTAACATTTTTTTAGACCTCAGAGAATTTTTTAGAATTGTCCTTTATTAAGATCCAGAGATGGTTTATTTACAGAACCAACTTTCTAGGGCAGGGAGACATCTTCTGAGTCATTCCCTTAAGGAATAGGGACAGCGTAAAAAGATAATAGATGACCATGAAAAGCTTTACTTAGAGATCGAAATCAGTTCACTTCTTTCAAACAACAGTCTTTGCCAACACAGATGTAAATTTCAGAAGTATACAATTGATGTTTACACAATTTTTCAGCAGTCATTTCAGTTAAGGAATTTTCTGTTTACCTTGTCCGAATAGTTCAAAAATTGCAGGTATGTGTTTCCAAAACAAAACTTATAAGTGTAAAAGAAGATCAAAACCAAAAAAGCAAAAGGAAAAGAAAACAAAAGAAAAGTATGTACATAGTATACAAAGGGTCGTCATCAATCAAAATATCTTTTCAGAGCTTGGCCATTCACCGGATAGGTGTCAGGCTGCCCTTCTAGATTAAGCGCTAATATTGGCTCATTACCACTTAATTGGGGCATATTAGATTAGTAATGTTATTTTATTTATGTCGGCTTTAGGCCATTAGTTGTAATTTAGATTAGTAATGTTATTTTATTTATGTCGGCTTTAGGCCTTTAAACCTCCTAG
>ML780259.1:659595-710262 GCA_009831015.1 Picea engelmannii | reverse complement strand
TCATCTTGGACTTGAACATTTAAGTGGGGTAAAAGGAGGTTGCCCCCTCGAAGAGGCTTATTATCTGAAATTATCTCTTTTTCAAGGCGTTGAGTACTTTTCCTTAGGTTTTTCTATGCTATATTGATGTTTGGTTCTTAACAAATTAGTTCACTTCTTTCAAACAACAGTCTTTGCCAACACAGATGTAAATTTCAGAAGTATACAATTGATGTTTACACAATTTTTCAGCAGTCATTTCAGTTAAGGAATTTTTTGTTTACCTTGTCCGAATAGTTCAAAAATTGCAGGTATGTGTTTCCAAAACAAAACTGATAAGTGTAAAAGAAGATCAAAACCAAAAAAGGAAAAGGAAAAGAAAACAAAAGAAAAGTATGTACATAGTATACAAAGGGTCGTCATCAATCAAAATATCTTTTTAGAGCTTGGCCATTCACCGGATAGGTGTCAGGCTGCCCTTCTAGATTCTGCAATTGGAAAGAGCTGGGACCCAACTTTTCAGCAATTAAAAACGGTCCAAGCCATAAGTTCTGAAATTTTGTGTGTTCTCCCTTTCCCTCATGCGGTTTGTCCCATTTCAAGACAAGGTCACCTACTTTGAAGTTCCTATCAGAGGTAGAGTTAGAATCAAACCAGCTTTTAACCACTAGTTGATGCTGATCTAACTTACGTTTATCTTGGGCTCTTACCTCTTCTAGCTTCATCAAAGCGTTAATTCGGTTTTCCAAAGGGGGACAGTCTTCTTCTTGAATTTTTTGCGATAGCTATATTGAAGGGAGAAGAATGTGTGGTGGAAGAATTGCTTATCTGCCATAATCGAGAAAAAATGGGGAGTTACCTGCAACATTTTTTGGTGTTACCCTATCAGCCCAAATCGCATTTAACAATGCATTGTGCCAGTTTTTGTGATTTTCAGCCACCGTTCTCTTGATGATTTTAATCAAATTATTATTTGTTGACTCTGCCAATCCATTTCCCTGGGGGTAATAGCTAGAAGAATAATTCAATTTAATTCCTTTTTCTAAAGCAAACTCGCTCATCTCAAGAGATGAAAAGTAGGAAGCGTTATCAAATACTAAACAGTCAGGGATACCAAAATGAGTGATAATATTCGAAATTAGAAAGGCAATTACTTGACTGGTATTCACAGTTCTGAATGCGGCAGCTTCAGACCACCGGGTAAAGTAATCTGTGGCTGTTATGATAAACTTATGTTGTTGTGAGTATGGCAGGGTGATTGGACCTATAATATCCAGGCCCCACTGCTGAAAAGGGGAGTCTACTGAAACATGCTGCAGAGGAAAGGCTGGTTTCTGTAACCGCCCTGATGCTTTTTGACAAATAATACACTTACGACACAAGGCATGGGCGTCTCTAAAAAGTGTGGGCCAGTAATAACTGGCTCTCAAAACCTTATGGGCAATCGTGTCACCACCAAAATGCCCACCAGCTTCTCCTGCATGCAATTCTAGTAAGACTTTTTCTGATTCATCTTTCTCAAGACAATGCATTAGTACGCCATCAAAACTTTGACGAAATAGAATACCATTAAACAAATGAAAGGAGGCAGACTTTAATCTTAACGCTCTTATTTTAGTGGGGTTCAGGTGACGGGGGGCTGACCCATGTTCAAGACAAAATTTTACATCGTCATACCAGGGACTGACAGAGTTTTGTACGCAGCAGATTACATTTTGATCGTGTTGTCCTAGGTTTGACATATCATTTTCTTCTTATTGGCCTTTGGCTGAATTAGCAACTAACTTGCATAACCCTTGGCCTCTCACTATTTGAGCTGGGGTAATTTCTATGTCGTACTCCTGCAAGGAGGTGACCCAGTTAGCCCTCTTTTCTCCTAGCTCTTTCTGCACTAACAGGTTCCTGACGGCTGGATAAGGGACAATAACTTTCGTCCTAGATTTCAAAAGGTAAGACTGGAAGTGCTTGACTGCTTTGAAAACAACGTAGGCTTGTTGGTCTACCGCTGGGTAATTAAGTTCCATGCCTTTGAAAGCAGAGCTCATAAAGGAAATGGGTACTTCATTGTTTTCGCCTTTCTTTTGAGTTAGGACTGCAACGTAGGAGCGGTCAGAAGCAAAAGTGTAGAGTGTGAAGTCTTGGGAAAATTCGAGGCTCATGAGAGAAGGAGCGTCTATTATGGCCTTCTTTATTGCATTAAAATCTTGGTTTTCAGATGGTCCCCAATGATATTGTGCATCTTTCTTAATTAGGTTCTGCAATGGTCTGACCATTTCGGAGAAGCTCGGGAAAAATCTCCTCACGAAGTTAATTTGGCCTAAGAAAGACTGCATAGACTTTTTGGAAGTAGGAGGGGGGAGTTTCGAGATGAACTGAGTCATTTCGGGGTCAATAATCATCACTTTGCTCGACACAATAAATCCTAAGAGTTTACCCTATTCTACTGCAAAGATGAATTTTTTAGGATTCAAGGAGATGCCATATTTACGACATCGCTGTAGAACAGTTCTTAAATGAGTTAGATGATCGGTTTTGTTTTTGGAAAAGACAGTGAAATCATCTAAGTAAACTACGACAGACTGATTGATTAAGCCTCGGAAAACGATGTCCATCGCTCTCTGAAAAAGTGGCACCGACATTAATCAGTCCAAAGGGCATTTTTCAATAAGCGTAGGTGCCCCATGGAGTGCGGAAGGTAGTTTTAATTTGGTCTGGAGGAGACATCAGGACTTGGTTGTACCCTGAGAAACCATATAATAAAGATAGCCTCTCAGAACCAGATACCTGTTGAAGGATTTGTTCCAAGGGTGGGACAGGGTAGTTGTCTTTATCAAACGCTCTATTAAGGTTTCAGAAATCTATGCATAGTCGGATTTCCCCACTTTTCTTTCGGACAGGGACAAGGTTAGAAACCCATTGAGTGTGCCTAACAGGGAAAACTATCTTAGCATTTAGGAGCTTATTTAATTATTTTTTGATGGTTGGTTCGAGCTTAGGGTACATTTTTCTTAATTTTTGTTGAAAGGGTAAGGTTTGGGGTTTCATAGGAATGACGTGTTGTATGATGTTAGGGTTGAAATTTTTAAGGTCATCATACATCCATGCAAAGACATCTTTAAATTCTTTGAACAATTTAATAAATGCATCTTTTTCTTGTTCAGAACATCCTACCCCTAGATTAATGCACTGCGGATTGTCATTAGTTCCTAAGTTCACTTTTTCATATGATAAAGAGGAACTATTGGTTTTACAGTTGACCAAATTTTTGAATTTATCTTGAAGGTCATAAAATTTCTCTAACGTAACTACAGATTTAGGGATCGAGTTTACCATGTCCGATGAATATTCAGGAGTTCTCGGATGTGGTATTACCGTGAAATTGTGCAAATTGTTGTCGTTAGTGCATTCGTCGATCACCGCGCCTTGAAAAGTCTCTTCCATATGTAGGAAGTCAATAATATGTTGATCGTCGTCGAAGACTCTCCAATTCATGATGTTGTCAAGAACGGATGGCCTGAACAACAGCTTGACGGAGAATGCATCTAGGGATAATCTTTCTGTAGGAAAGAGTTTAGAAGCTACGTTAGCTAATAGATATTCTTCAGAATGATTCAATCTAGGAATAGAATTTATATTGAAAGCATAAAATTTGTTCATTAAATTCCATACCTCAGATTGGTAGCTTCTAAGATGCGGAGACAGACAGTGAATAGAGTCTCTTACCTGTCTAACCACGATTTCGGAATCGCCAAAGATAGTTAAGTTTTGAATGTTCATATCTAAATCTTTTCTGAGACCCTGCAGTAAAGCCTCATATTCTGTTGTGTTATTAGTACATTCAAATTCTAACCTACATGCAATCAGGGTTTTGTTACTTGCCGGATCCATAATAATGTAGCCTGCACCAACTCCTTCTTTGGACTTTGACCCGTCAAAATAAAGAGACCAAATTTGATTTTTATCGGGTGCATGAGATCGTTGTGTAGAAGATGTTGGTTGGACATATGCTACAATCTCGGACTGTTGTTCTGGGTTGGTGATAGCTGAATCCTCGACCATGAAATTGTCAAAAAAGGTATCCATTCCTTGTACTTTGGGTGAATCGACAGAAGGTGTAAATGGTTCATTTGGATCATTTAGATCTGTGACCGTGAACTTAAGGTAGCGTTCACGATTTACCTTGATTTTGTTGGGCTTGTCGTTCTTTGGAAGCCACAGGTGAGACCAATCTGTTGCGAAATAGCTGTGTAGCTGCTCCGACCAGTCCCTTCTTAAAAACAGACCATACACTTCTAGAATATCCACAACAATGATATCAATGACTTGATGCACTTTGGGGTTAGACGATAATTTTAGAAGCACATTCCTTAATTCGCCTACAACTTTAACACTGGTTCGATCAAGTTGGATGATTTTTAAAGTGGATGGTTCAACTTTAGCGTTAATCTTCTGGCACACAGACCATGGCATCACATTGGATGATGCTCCTGAGTCTACCATACAATTGTGCACGTTTCTATTAAAGATTTCGAAAGTTAACAAAACTGGAGGCACATTTTTGCGAGTACTAAGGGTAGTAGCTTGTGGTTTTTTACTCGTAGTTTCTAAAGCTATTTTATCTACATTATTTACATTATTTACAGGAAGGCTTCCTTTGTCTTGAGGATCAAGATTATTTTTAGTGGAAGTCTTCTGAGGAACTTTGTTAAGAACAACCTTGTTACTGCTTGAATTACCATTTTTGCTATTCTCGACGATGTTTTGTAACATTTTTTGTAGCAGAAATGGAAATTTAAATAACTCATAAACATAAATGTTATCCCTTAACTTTTTAAGATCTTCAACTAAATCATAATCTAAGTTGGGGTTTACATGACTCTGTTTAGTCTCTACTGGTTTAGATTGCTTTGGAAGCAAAGTCGTAGTGTTTTCGGCAGAAGGTTTGTTTGTTGTCTTACTCCTAGTATTGTAGGGATGGACTGTCTCGAAGTTAGCTTGAAAGATGCTATCTGAGAAGTGTCCAAAAATGTTTGGAGAAGATTCTTCTTCTTGAACTGTCTCTTGTTCAACTACCTCCTTAGGAATCTCAGGAGGCATCAAGTTATCCCAAGCTTCTAGAATTGTTTGAAGGGCGTATTGCAGACTTTCTAGATTAAGGCCCTCGGTATTCGGATTAGGTCGGTTGGTTGGGAAAGGCTTCCTGAACGGGTGCTTGTAAGGACCTTTACTCGAAGAAGCTTCCTCGACTGTCCTTTTCAAATCTATAACTTGATTTGACAGTTTTTGAACGACTTTAGTTAAGTTTTCTAAATCAGAGCTTTTAGGTTGTGCTTTACTTTGAGTAGGTCTAGGGAGGATTTCGATCTTCTTTTTGGAAGATGAACTAGTCTCTGTTTCGTTTCTAGTAGAGTCTTTTAGACTAAGTATGTCTTTTTCAATCTGGCTGGCCTCCTCGAAGGCCTCTAACAACGTGGCTTTCTTAGATCGTTTGACCCAAATAGCTATACTTTGATGCAAAGCTTTGGTGTAGTATGCTATTATAAGATTCTCGGCAGGCATCGAATCCATAAGGATTTGGTTATTAAGTGTTAATAATCTTTGATTAAAGTCTTTAACTTTCTATTTTGGGTTCATTCTTAAGTTAGAAAGGTCCATGACTAGGACTTCCGGAGGCTTACCGTCTCCGAACTTTTCCAAAAAGCATGACTCGAACTTTTCCCAAGACACGATGGTATGGGGTTGCTGGGAAAAGTACCATGTAGATGCATTGCCTTCAAAATTATAGGGGAACAACCTACATACTATGTGTTCATGCTCGACATTGCGGAGTCTTATGACTAACATAAACTTTTTAATGTGATCTTCAATGATCTGTTTAGAGTCAGGGTCAAACATGGGAAGCCACTTCTTCGGATGTTTGGGTAAGGGATGTTGAGCTCCAGGTACAGCTACTGCATCCTAGTCGAACTGAGAATGGGAACTGCCTTCGTTAGAGGAGTTCTCTCCCGAAGAAGAAGGGGATGATGGAAGTGGAGAGGGAGGTATTCCAGATCCTCCTGTAGTAGTAGTGAGGATTGGATCTGTAGGGTTCACAGTGAGGTTAGTGCCTCTGAGTTGTTCCCTGATATTAGAGAAATCTAAAGGTTGCTCTAAAGGTCGATTTGGTTGCCTCAAACAGGCTAAGGCAGTATGTGTTCTTATAAGAGATTGGCGAACAATTTCTTGTATGTCACCACCTGTAGGATTTGGGGTTGCTGGCTCAACTGTGATCCGTGGATCGTCGTTTGATGTAGTTGTTGTTTGAGAGGGGATGTTATCATTCGAATGACTTCTTGTCACTATAGGTGAGTGATTAGGTGGTGGAGGAGTCTTACGACCGCCTCGTTCCATTAATAAATTTTGGGCCCTCCTTCTAGTGCCATTTGTTGACAGGCGAAGTTGAACGCTTGTCAACTGGAAGAGTGGATCCGGTCCAGGGTTATATAAATAACCCAAGCCATTTGGGATAACCCACCCTGACAGGTTTAGCGGCTCCGTTCACCGATCTAAGTCCTAGGAAAATGAAATACAAAAAAAAAAACTACACTAAGGAACTAATCTAAATGAAAACAATAATTAAAACAAACTAATAAACAAATCTAAACTATATATATACAATCTATTAACTAAATCATATAACTAAAACTCTACAAAATTAAATGCTTAATTATTAACAGAATCAGCTTCAATTACAAATATACAATATTTACAAATTACGGATTTAAATTAAAACCTGCAAAAATCATTTGTAATCTGTCCTAAGACAGTGAAACCATTGTTTTTGGATTTTTATAATTTTATAAAAAAGAAATAGAATAAAAACTATCTAAGCTAAGCAACTAAAATAATAACTCTAACTATGAATCTAAACTAATATATTTATCTAAACTACTTATATTATGATAACTAATTAACTATCAAATAATAAATAACAAACTAACCTGAAGTAACGCTTCAGGTTTGTCCTGTATGCAGTAGTTGATTCGGCTGTTTGGTGGGAGGAAACCCGCACCAGATTATTCATGAACTTCTCGTAAACAAGAAGCAGTTGTTCTCTTCAAATATAAATGATAGGACAAACAAGACATAAAAATAACAACAATCTTATAATCTACAAATCATCGCATTTAGATAAATCTGTGTGCAAATATTTGTACATAATGATTCATTTAACAAAAAGGGTGAACCTATAATTCATTAACTGAAACAAAGTAATTGTTGTACTTTTTAAAATAGGAGAGATCAGGCATGGATAACACATAAACCAAGTCACATCAACCTGCAAGAATTACGATAGCTAAAGTAGTCTATAATTAATTGCAAACTGATATGAATAAAACTTGAAACAAAAGTTTGATATATTGAAAGCTAAAGTTGTTACAAGACATCAACTTTCATCTCAGTCTGAATCATAGATCCATAGTCTGGTTCTCACCACAGTGATGATGATGATCATTACAAGAGATAACAAGTATTTAAAGACCTTCCATAGGGTAAAATATCCCTGTGGGAATTATCAAAACAGTTTACAGAAAATCTGGAGATAATCTCCCAAGTCAATATAGAGGACAAGAATAGACAATATTAGAAGATATTTTATTGATAAAATTGACAAAAATCTAATTTTTAAGACTAGCTACAGAATCTTGAGATTTTGTAGCTGGTCTAAATTGAACACAGAATCGTTTTAAAACCAATTTGAATCTTAAAAAATTATATTCAAACTATTAAACCAATATTTGATTGCTAATTAGAAACCAAATGAGTTATTCAAATCAAAACTTGTATGCAAATTAAAACAAAAGAAATCTTGGTCAATCGAAAGGTGACAAAGATACATGTACTCTGTTCAATTTGTTATCACCAATTCGGGTAAACAGAATCACATTAGATAATTTTCCAGTAATGAAATCACTTTCATGAACCAATTCCAATCGACACAAACTGTAATCGGTTGAACAAATAATTTATGCAATCGTTTATGTCGCCTCATCCATTAACAAAATCATTGTCGAATCACAATGAAATCAATAGGATCATTTTTCAAATTAATAGAATTGTATCAAACATATACCAATGATCATGCTAATCATGGCACGCAACAATAATTTTCAAATCAAATAAGACAAGAACGAATCGAAACAGTTTGGGGTCGAAAAAATCGTTATGCAAAATCATATCAATCAACATAGCCACACGATTTTTAGCAAATAGATCTTTTGCACAGGTCGAATGTAATCAAAACCCAAACGAGAATGTTGATTCAATACAAAACAGAGTCGTCCCTGGTAAATCGAATCAACAGGGTTGTTTTGAGTGTATTAGGAACAAGCGAAACTAATCGAAATCGAACCAAATCGACTATCCTAAATCAGATGAACATAAATGATTCAAAAACAAACCAAACAGAATAAAAAACCAATCAATTTCTTATACTAAGATGGGCACGACAAAATCACATAACCAAATCATAGCTATATTTGAATTTAGTAAAATGAATCTACTGTACAGTATCTATAACCAAAATTGTTTTTGATGATCAAACTATAACAGAATCATTTCAAATATATTAAAGCAAAACCAAATCCGTTAAATTAATTCAAGCAAACTTACAGAGCAAAATTCATATTGAAATTCATACCTGGACAATCCGAAAACAAATCGGTCATGATAATTTGGAATTGACAAAGGTTGTTTCCGCTTCGAAATTACTGAAGACAATCGAACCGATGGTTTTTTATTTCTCTTCACTGGATTGAAGCCTGTCTCTTTCTTTTAACAACACTATAACTTGCTCCTCTAACGATTTGATCTTTGATTGCAACAGGGGACCGTCGGTGTAATAATTCTCTAGACAAGCATTACATTGGATACATGATGGCTGCTTGGGCTTTGATATCACAGGCGAGGGTTTTTTTAAGTCACCAGGGGTTTCATTGTGCAACTTGATTCCCGGGTAGTTAGGATTGTTCTTGAGACAAGGGGGTAAATTAGAGACATAGTCATAGGGTTTTGTAGAGCATAGGCCATGGGAATAGGGGTACTCTTCAGCCAAGAAACACTCAATATCAGAGTTCGAGTCCTCGCTCAACACTATGGGCTTTTGGTCGATGTTCGGTTTAGGTTTTTTCCGGGCAAGTCTCGATATCAATCGAGCATTTTTCTTTCCTTTACCATTGATAGCATTGTTACCTCTGCCTTTCTTACTCATCGGCTTCTTGACGGCCTCAACTTTGTCTTTAATACAAGGGTTGGTTAGGGTATCATGTAGGTCGATGTCAAGGAAATCTGAGGGTTTGGCAGGGGGTAGAAGGATATGAAATGGCGCAGCTGGCCCAACCAAAGTCTCACTGACCACAACCTTGTCGATTTGAGCAGAATCTGGATTAGCAAAGCCATTTCTAGACATAAAGGCTTGCCAATTATCGCGATGAAGGCTCAAATGGTGGACGATGATGAGTTTAATTAAGCCATGGTGAAACAGGCTGTTACCATCCTTCTCGCGTTTGAATCTCTTAGACATATTGTAAAGACTATGCAAGAAGTAATGCAGCATGTTCAAAGGATAGCCCATGAAATTCATCAATAACCGGAGGTGATACAGAAAAACCAAGCCATACCGACCTTCACAGGTCACAAATTGTTTCACAATTACCAAACGATCATGCCACCTAGGTTTGAGGGTAGAAATAGGCATACCTTTATCACAGGAGACAACCTTTCTTGATACGAATAGTAATGGCCATGGCACTTCGTCGACTTTGGAGTTTTTAAACCATCGTTGGCCTGTAGCTTCCAGTCCTATAACAGAGCTTATGAATTCTTCATTCATCTTGAGCTATATGTCACCGACTTTAGCTCTACACCCGTCAAAGGTGAGGGTGAATTGTCGGGCAACCGAAAGGTTAAAACCCTCGAACCTCTGTATAAACACTAGCCAACCACTGTTTTCTAAATCCTTACAGGAATTATCGAATAGTAATAGAGCTTGACTACCATTTGGCTCTATGCGCACCACTGGTGCCATAGACAGGAGCACACGGTGAGCGAGGTGAATGGGCCAGGGTTTGAACAGAGTATACGCAGGGGCAAAACGCTCACAGGCTTACCCGAAAACTAGCAAAGGTGAACCGAGATAGGGGGAAAGCATTAATGACAGAATGTGAGAAGGTGGTGGAGCTATTTCGGCCCATGCAAAACAGTCATTTCCCATAGTACAACCGACGGCACACATATCGTTTCAGATCACTATGCATATCTTAAAAACCATGCGATTCAAATAATCAATGAAACCTATGGTAAGTCGACCAAATAATGGCGCGAGCAATAGTTTTATCATAGCTTTAAAACCAAACAATGAATCAAAATCAATACCAAGGGTTCAATCATATGAAATATGTGTTATATGATATGATTTGTACCAAGGGTATAACCATAACGCCAATGAGTTTTCATGAAACCAATGTGTCAAGGGAATCGATCAAAGTCTAGAGAAATTAAACCATCAATAAACCAACGATTGAATCACAAGCCTTAACAAGTCAAATTAACAATTAAAGAATGCCAAATGAATAAGGATCTTGGAGTCTTGTCGACTGTATAATCATAATCAAATTGGAAATTCAATGGGGATATCGACAAGAATGATCACAACAATCCAGTGACGATTTTAATGTGACTTCGAAAACCAATTTTTCACGCTTGCAGTCATGAAAACGAGAACCAAGGTAATTCTGAAAACGCACGAAATAATAGTGTTGTTTTATTCAAGGATTACGATGAAAATCAAGGTTTACAAAACACTGGTGTAGGCAGCTTATAAGGACAGTAGAAAAATGTGAATTGGCTGCCAACAAGTTTCCACATCCTCTTCCGAAATATCCTCGGAGATGGCCATAAAAAGATTTTTTTATTTACACTTGTGGCCCAGGAAATATTTGTCGTCACAGTTATAACAAAGTACATTGAGTTGGCATTCAACCATTTAATCCCTTGTCAATTTTTGGATTTTTAGTGGAGCAGAGAGGGTAGTGGGAATTACTGGTTTAGGGCGAGGGATAAAGACGGGTTTTTGGTTTTTAGAAGATATAACCTTTTGTGCTTCTTTATCTCTTTTAGTAGCCTTCACCCAACTCTGAGGCCGATCCATGAGGACATGGGGTCGAATCTCATCCTTGAGGCTGTTGACAAAACACTCTCGGAAAAAGGCATCAGACATGCCCTATGTTCTAAAAGCCAAGCACTCAAAGGAAGCTATAAAGGCTTCCACTGTTCCTAATTGTTTCAACTTTGTCAAACAACCCAAATGGTTGGTGTCAGTTTCAAAGCGTTCATAAAGCTCTGCCACAAAGTGTGTACAAGCAATATACCCTTGATGAGAAGTTTTTCTCCATTGCCACCATTGCCAACGTTCTTGATCTAGATGGAGAACACCATACCAGATTTTGGCCAAGTCATCTGTAATGTCGTATAAAGAGAAATAATGTTCCATTTGGGTTAACCAACAAGTGGGGTCCAAGCCATTAAATTTGGTCACATCCACCCGCAGAAGGCATAGGTCACGTTGAAAGTGATGGTTCTGAAAGTTATGGGAATGAGAGGAATGGTCACCTTTAGTATGTGGAGGTGAGGAAGAGGAAGGGTTATCTGTAGGGATATGCAGTTTGGTGCAGAGTGCCGAAAATACTGATTCAAGCTAGGTGGTGAGGTCTTGTTTGATTTCCTCCATTGAGGACTACATGGTTGTATTGATGGCAGGAACATTGGCACTGATTTGTTTCACTTCTTGTTGGGTCTCAATGAGACCATATTGCAATGTGTTGAAGAGAGCTTCCAAGTCTTGGCTACGGGTATGGGCCATGAGGACGGGGGAACTGAAAAAGGGGTGGGCGGTGTCAAATTTTTTTCCGAAAAATGATATGGATGAATGTGATAATTTTTTTTTATTTTTTTTACACATGTGGAGTTATACTCCGGTCTGAAGAATACTAGAAAGAGGAAATGCCCAAATGCTTAACCAGAAAGAAATTTGTATTTACTTGGCAACCCGAACACAGTTGCATGGCAATAGATCTTGTCTGATTTAATTTGTTTATGTTTCTTTCCCCAAGGGTTAGGTATTCAAGGGCTCTACAGACAAGTGTTTTCCTTGTGCTATATCTCTCTGATAAACGTGCAGGGTCCAACAGTAGTAGTTGGCCCAATATCGCAGGGCACTAACTAAGGAGGATAGACCATACCCTTAGTTGTACTACCCGACTACCCAGGTACTAGAGAGTATCTTCTCGAGTGATGTTATCAGTGACACTATAGTAGCCAGGCAGTCGATTAGTTTATCTAAAGAGGGCTTCAGGTAATCTAGGCCAATCCGTACACAGGTGTTGTTTGATGCGCAACCACTCAAAGGGGTACCAATAGGGGTTACAAGGGTGGCCAACAGATGTGCGCTTAAGTACCACTTGTATTTCCTGCATGTATGAATCCCTCAATCGCGGTTTTATGCACGTAACGATAGATCTCTATGGCTTAAAGACGTCAGAATACGTCTCTACCTTGAAAAAAAAATAAAATTAACCCACACTTTATGTTGAGGAAAGTTCTCTGATACCACTTGTAATATACTAGATATAAAATATATACAGAACAGAAATAAAATGCCAGTAATGGAAAAATAACAACAATATAACCAGAACATTCACCACAATAATAGTGAAATGATATGAGAATAATAACAGAAATAACACTTTGAATCTGAAAGCAATGTTCACGGGCCTCTTCGAGGGGGCAACCTCTAGTTGAGAAGATCTCTATACAATAATATCCAAGCTAGGGTTCTCATACCCTCGACTCCTATTTATAATAAAAATAAGCATCTAGAGGAAGAACCTTCTAGAAGTGGAAGCTTCTATTAGATCTTCTTACATCTTCCTTATTATATTTTATTGAAAGGCCTTATTAATATTGACCTTTATTACATCTAAATATATTGTTCTACCTATGTGTGGGTTAGGACCCTAACATATTATATCAACCATTTACTATTCCATATAGGCCTCCGGATGCAATAAGTATGGATTTAGTGTTGTAATTGCCAAGGACACAAAGAGGAATCGATTCAATATTTTTGGTAGATGATATATTTTCAAAGATGGCACACTTTATCCCATGCCAGAAGAATAATGATGCAATGCACATTGCAAATTTGTTTTTCAATGAAGTTGTGAGACTTCATGGGTTTCCTAAGAGTATTGTCTCGGACAGAGATACCAAGTTTCTTGGTCATTTCTGGAGGACATTGTGGAAGAAGCTGGGGACATAAATGTCTTTTATTTTAGCATATCATCCTCAAATGGATGGACAGACTGAGGTGGTGAATCAAATTTTACAGAATTTTATGAGGAGTTTGGTCACTAAACACCATAGCCAGTGGGATCAATTTATGTCACAAACATATTTTTTATATAATGACTTAGTAAACAGGAGTACCAGAAAGATCCCATTTTGTATAATATATGGGATGAATCCAAGAGGAGTATCAAAGTTGAGAGATCTGAAGCAGAATGAATTCAGGAGTGCTAGAGAAGAAGACTTCATTGTAGAAATGCAGAATCTTCATAATCAGATCAAAGAGCAGTTCCAGAATAGCAGTAGAGAGTATAAGCACAGAGCTGATCAACATAGGATAAAACTTCAATTTGAAGTGGTAGATCAATTTATAACACATATCAAGAAGGAAAGGTTCCCAATAGGAACATACAATAAGTTGAAGCTGAAGAAGATAGGACCATGCAATATCCTAAGGAAATTTGATGAAAATTCTTATGAAATAGAGCTGCGAGAAGATGTAGGTATATCACCCATATTCAATGTTTAAAACCTGTATCCTTACAGGGAAGATGACACCAGAGGATCAAAAGATCATAAATGGATCCATTGGGAAAATCAGATGTTGGTAGCAGAGAAGCCACAAATGGAGAAGATCATAGATCAAAGAACTGGTAATAAGACCCGAAGAAAAAATTATTTTGAGTATTTGGTAAAGTCGAAAGGACAACCAATAGAATATGCCAGTTGGGTAAATGAAGTGGATATCCAGAAGCATGGAAAGTTAGTGCAAGAGCTCATGGATAGGAGTCCATGATTTTTTCAGCCAGAGGAGTATGATGCAGGATCATCGCCAACAAAGCATGACTGGGAGACAACTCAACACACTAGCACACATTTTGAAGTAATAATTTTGAATTAAAGGAGGAGTGTCACACAAACATCAAAAAATATTGAAATTTAAGAACTTCTTAAATGTTTTGGAGTTGGACGATCACGTTAGAGCGATGGAAGATGTATTTTCTTTAATGAAGTTGCGTGAAGTATAGATTCAATGTGTTCACCATATATTTTTGTCACAAACATTTATTGTAATAAATCCTAGGTATTTGAATGCTTTTACTTCAATAGGATAGCGCTAAGTTAGCTTGGATGGAAATCTCAAGGGTCTCATGTTGTATAAATAAATGTATTATTGCCCAGATGAGGTTTCTGACATTTTATTTGTTGATAGTTGTTGCAATTCAGTCGATTGGTGTCGAAAATTATTGTAGCTGAGAGTTTCTGAGAGATGTTAGAGAGCATTGTATAATTCCATGTACATAACAGTTGAATGAATATAACATAGGAGCATTATCCCAAATGTTTGGTGTTGTTGTGTCTATCTGAATGAATGAATGGTAGGCTTTTTGTTATTTACAATTCTCTGTTATTTCATGTTCTTATGTTATGAATTCATTTACATGGTTGAATGTATGAAACTGTGAGGATTTAGATAAGTTTCAATTGTTTCTCTTCTATGAGCGAGTGAAAGGTGTGCATAGTGTCTGCAAGGTGTGCGTTGACAGAGTCTATTTAGAATCGGAAGTTTAGAAGAGATAACGTGAAACTTATATGTTCAAGGAGTGAATAAGTTGTTGAAAGGTGTGCACATAGTTGATACTTTCTTAAGTATCGAAGGAATCATTCTGAGACGTTCCGAGTGTTGAGGAGAAACAAGTGCAAGAAAGATAAATTGGAGGTTTGTATGCAGAAAGTGCATGTTGTCCACAAGGAGTGCATTGACAGAGTATTTTTGCTCAAAATATTAGGAGGAGTATATCAAGTGTGTTTGCAGAGAAATACTAGAAATTCTTGCAAGGTGTGCATAGTCGTCCACAAAAGAGGTTAAGTTGTGGAAGAAAAAGAACATGTTGCAAGGTGTGCGTAGGGGAATTTTCGACTAAGTGTCGAAGAGAAATGCTCTAAAGAGAAAAATATCGAAGGAAGAAAAAGATCAGGAGGGAGAGTGGCAAGGATCCTTCAATAGAGTGGAACATGTTGAAGATTCTCCAAATCAACGAGTAAAATTTGTCCAGGAGGGAGAAAAATCATTCCAGACCGTCATATCTGGGAGAGTTTCATAGAGTATAACTATGAATCCTGTCAGCACTTCATGGTTTAGAAGCGTATAAGTGTTGTAAGAAGCGGGTTCACCAAAGTCACGAAATCATGTAGTGATCGTAGCCGTTGGCTACGAGGAGGATACGTGGCAACAGATTAAGGAGGTCGGGAGACAGAGTTTCAGAGATTGTGTGGAGTGAGTGAAATAGTCATGAAGGCTGAAACAAATATGGACTATTGGATCCTTTCAAAACTCTTTCTACTGAAATATGTGGGTCATAGTCATGGTCACATTGGAAAAGGAGTCTAGTGTGAGAGCTTGTACGCGCGAATTTTTGTTCCTAGAAGCACCAGACAGAAGGGCTACGGGTAACTTGATCCTGTAGGTAATATCAAAGGGACATGTGTGTTACTTGTTCAGAGTCTATTGAAAGGCCCGAAGAGCCAATTCAGATCAGATAAATTGAAGATCCTTGACCGGGAGGTCACAGAATACCCAGAAGGGAAGGGGGGCTGCATCACTTTCCCACTCATGGAGTCCTAGCCTCAAATACTCTTTCTTATAAATTGGTATGAACAGTGATGTATTTAATATATATAATTAGGTTTGATTACATATTTCATTTGTTAGGCTCATTGTCCTTTTATATCATAGGCTACCTGGCCTAAATCATATAGGTACTCTGGCCTCAAAAAATATATATACAAAGGAAATATGTCCCAAACATCTTGGCTCACCAGTCTATAAAAATTATGTACATTTACAACTTGGGGTTTATCCTAGGGGTATTACATTCCCCTCCACCTTATTTATGCATTGTCCTCAATTCATTATATACACATGCAAAAACAAAATTCTACAAAAAACTCCAAAAATATGCAGGTATTCCTCCCGCATGGCATCCTTGTGCTCCCATGTTGCATCTTCAAGATAGTAACAGGTCCATTGGACCTTTACTAGCCAAATTGATTGAATATGGAGCATCTTGAATTTATTTTCTAGTATGCACACTTCCTGAACTCGGAAGTCTCAGTCACATTCCAATCAATTACATGATTTTCATCAGGAACATACTTTTTAAGAAAAGACACATGGAATACATTATTAATTCACATGGATGTAGGATGTGCAATCATGTATTCAATAGAACCAATCCTCTCTAGGATTTCCAATGGTCCATAATATCTTACTTCCATCTTTGGGAAGATTCCCAATTTAAGTGAACTCATCTTATATTTCACTTTATAGAAGACATGGAAGCCCACTTTAAATTCTATGTGCATTCTTCCTTTTTCTGCATAAGTTTTCTTCCTATTCTGAGTAGACTTTAATTTTATTTTTAATTTGAGAAAATCTAGCCCAACCATTTCTCT
The DNA here is from genome assembly GCA_009831015.1 of Picea engelmannii. Classification (NCBI taxonomy): domain Eukaryota; kingdom Viridiplantae; phylum Streptophyta; class Pinopsida; order Pinales; family Pinaceae; genus Picea; species Picea engelmannii. The sequence goes on along the minus strand of ML780259.1, from coordinate 693,444 downwards.
ATCTATTGGATTGTCTCATCTCACTGGCATATTGTACTTTCTGGGATATAATGCTTCAAATGGGATCATATTCAAATATGATTGATATCCATTATTATAATAAAACTTGACTAAATGTAGATAATATTCTCATTTTGATGTCTTGTCCATAACATACATTCTTATCATATCCTCAATCACCTAATTGACCATCTCATTTTTCCCATCTGAATCTAGCTATATAAGAGAGGAAGGAACACTAGAAAAAGAGTTTCCAAGTCAGGGGATGTTACTGAGAGAATGAAGGGATTAGGGAATATTTCTAAATATCAACAACATAACCTTGCACCATCACACTTGTCCTCATATTTTCCCTCAATGGTTATTTTATACCATCCCAAAGAGGTTGGGGAGGTTGAATTTTGTTTATTATGAGCTCAGGGACAATGGGAAATGAGCCCAACCAAAACAACCACCTAAAATTGTGGAAATATTTTTTTTTTCATAATGTTTTAGGGAATCCATTTGCTATAACCTTACAAGGCATGGACGTCTACATGTTGGATAAAGGAAACTTTCATATATAAAAAAAAAGTCAAGTTTTGTAAATGACTTTGATGAGGAAAGTTTGGGAATTTTCTTAGAAATCTAGGGAAAATGGTAAGTCCATGTCACAAATGCATTATTGTGGAAATTAGTGCTATAACACTGGGATAAAATGACCATATTCAGTTATCTTATCCACCAGCACTATGATGGAATTATATTGTTTCACTATTCTAGGAAGCTTGGGGATAAAATCAATTGTCACAACTTCCCATTTCCTCTTAGGAATGAGAAATGGTTGTAGCAATCCAACTGGAAGTATGTGCTCAATTCTTAACTTCTTACATTCTAGAAATCTATCTATATAATTAGCCACCTCTTTCTTCATTACTGGAAACAAATATTGTCTCTTTACATATGTTATATTTTTTTATATCATGGGTTCCCATTATAAGGCACATTATACATCTCTCTCAGCACCATATTTTTCATATCCTAATATTTATATACATATAATATTCCATTGTACATGAGGATTCCATCCTCTCTCATCTCATAACATTTAATTTTTGGAGAGAATTGTCTTGTTATAATATTTCTTTTGTTTGCAAATAATGCTAATATTATTTTGCAGCTTCCAAAATTCTCTCTTTTAAATCATATTTGTACATGATAATGGTTGTATCATGCATCTCATGAACCCTCATTCTAATTTCATCATCCACCTTATTCTCTTTTCCTTTGATATACTTTATACCAAATTCATACTTGTCGAGGAATTCTAGCCATCTAATTTTCTAACATTTAAAGTTTTTTGTCCAAACAAATATTTCAAATCAATATGCTTTGTCTTCAACTCAAATATTTTTCCCATAAGACAATGTCTCCACATATTCAAGGAATGAACTATGGCTACCAATTCTAAATCATGTGTAGCATAGTGCCTCTCATGTTCCTTCAATTTCCCTGATTCATAGCATATCACATGCCCATTTTGGATAAGGACTCCTCCAAGCCCTTCCTTCCAGGAATCAATGAACATAATGAAATATTCATTTGGATCAACAACATTCAACATTGGTGCACTTCTCAATAAATTATTCAAGTGTTGAATCTTTTCTTTGCATTCAAATGTCCACTCGAACTTCACACCCTTCTTTTGCAAAGTAGTGATTGGATGTGAAATTCCTTAAAATGCTTCAATAAATCTTATGTAATAACCTGCAAGTCCCATGAAAAACCTCACTTTTGAGACATTCCTTGGCATTGGCCATCCTATAATGGCTTGAATATTCACAGGATCCACTACTATCCTTTCCTCTAAAATAATATGGCCCAAATAATGAATTTTTTTCTGATCAAATGAGCACTTTCTCAACTTTGCATACAGTTGATACTCCCTCAATACTTGTAGCACCATCCTCAAGTTATGTTCATGCTCTTTTTTATCACTGAAATTGTGTCTGCAACATTGCATGTAAATGGTTACAAAAATACAACAATTCCAACAACAACTAGTTCACTTGCAACAGTAAAATACATTTCAAAAGGAAAAAACTATACAATTGGGCAAAAATTGACATGCACAAACTCACTAAAGGAAGCATGTGCATAGTGCATAGGACAAAAAATCCCATAGAGTGCACAATGTGCCAAATGCATGACTATGTACGAGAAAATCCATGCATTGTTGTCAATGGTGCATTTATGGTTCTTGTCACCCCCCCAACCACTTATGGACCAACTCCCAAATTTATTTGACCTCCATATATGAGTGAAATATGAATGTGGGGTTGGTCAAGGACCAAAGGGTGCCCTAAAGGGACGCTTGTTCACACCAAGAACCAACAATATTTTTTCTTGAATAAATGCTATAAATGGAAGCCATGGGTGCACTAAGAAACCAATATCTTCATAGTATTGTTATGTTTCCTCAATTCTCCCTTGAGAATCCTCTTTTCTCCTTGGAGTGTTCAAGCATTATTGCAATAGGCCATTCCACTCACTTCTTAAGGGAATAGGTATTGATTTTCTCAATCATTTGCCATTTTTATTCCATTGTAAGAAGAGCTCTCCATTAGGGAACTCAAGAGCCCTCCCAAGGAGGAAGAGGGGACCCATAAGTCCTCATTTTTCTCTATGGTGTTTTTCCAACTAATATAGTTATCCATTGGTAGCATAATCTTGGTCATTGGTTGATTTTTTATGGTTCTAAGTTTCTTATGCATTCTAGTTTTTATTTTCTTAGTTTTTTTAGTTTGTTTATTTGTTTATTACATGTGTTTGGCTTGTCTAACCCACTCATGAACTTTTTTCTTGTCTAGCAGGCCCAACTAGGCATGCAAGTGCCATTGTTTTTCTCACCCAAGTGACGAAACGAGCACAACCGATTGGTGACCATAATGGGGAGAAGGTATCAAATTCCACCCTATTTGGGCTTAGAGATAATTTATTTTTTATCAATTTGTATTGCAGGTACCAAAACCATCCCATCCTTACCTATCAAAAGCCAAATTCCGAGTTGGAGGAGGAGGATTTCACTTAAAAAAAAAATTCCCTGATGCGTATCAAAAAGTGCGTGGGTATTCCAACCCACAAAGGCACACTCAGTGCACTGTGCACCCCAAAGGATTCTTTTCTCTACGCATTGTGCACCCACTACGCACCTGTCAGTATTGTAACCCATGCACATATCTAGAATTTTGAAATTTTAAGGGTTTTTGTGATGATTTGACAGCCCCTAGCCTTCAGATTCTTTCTTTCATGCAATTTTTAATGCCCATGCACTCCACTTAGAATCCTTTCCCATATGAAAGGTTAGATAAGCATAGGAACTTAGGAGGGAAAAATAACCAAATAATCTCCTCTTTTGCTTTGGTTTCCACATGGATGGCTTCTTTGATTCATAAACTTTAAGTTGAGATTATTTCTATCACATATAAAAACACTTACATTGGGACCATAAATTAACTTTGATCATTGAGTATGCTCTTCACTCACACCATAGAGCGATCTTGAGAATAAGAAAGGTGATCAAAGGGAAATTTCATCTCCCTTAACAAAAAATATTTAGGAGAGGAAAAATCCCCCCTAGGGATCCCATTAGTTTCTTTTTGAAATCATCTTAAAGTTGTAAGGGCCCATACATGCCCACATGTTTCAAACTTGGGATAGTTTCTTGAAATTTCTTTCTTAGTTTACATCACTAGGGAAGTTTAAAGATCAAAGTAATGTGCCCACACATACCCATATGCTTGCAATCTAGGATAATTTTTCAATCTTTCTTAGTGTAAACAACATTAGAGAGTTTAAAATATTAGTAAGGACCCATATGTCCACATGCTAGTTCTTTAGGGCTTCTAAAATTCCACAAGGTTGTACCAATGACACTTAGTAATCTAGGTAACAAAGATTTGTAAGGACCACATGAAGTACACATGTTGCAAATTCACACCTAAATTATTAAAATTTAGCACACTCTTTCACTTGCTCACACATAAAGTCACTCCTCACTCACATAATCCATCTTGAATTGTGGAGGTTGAACTAGCTTTTCTCCAAAGGAATTCTGAAATGTCCCACTATTTCTTGAGAAATTATCTACACCCACTTAATTCAAACGATATTCGTTCACACTTCCAATCTCTCTTCCCACCACACCTAAAATGTTTCTAAAAACTCACTAAGGTTTCCTCCACAATAGGTGCCAAAAAATAAATTTTCTGGTCTAGGTAGGATCTCAGGGGTAGGCATCCAAATAACCCCCCGTTGTCTGGTTCTCACATTTTCAAACATTAGCAGTTGACAATTAGGGAACTTTCAAAATCCTCCAAGTCAAGTGTTCCTACAACATAAGGTAGGGATATACATGTGAAGGGTTGAAGGTCAAGGTATGATTATTATGTGCGTCCCCCCTTGAGTCACCCAACTCTTGGAAGGGATCCATCCCGTGACCCATTTCTGAGGCAGAAAATCTAAATGTCGCACTTTGACCGAGGTACCTAGTGAACAAATTTAGGACATCTACCCAAGTGGAAATTTTGGGTTGCAATTTCACCTTGATCAGATTTTGTGTGACTATTGGGAAATATCACCCGCTCTTTCGGGATATGCACCCTCTACCACTCATTATAACTTATTATTTCATCCTTCACTAGTTCCTCTTCTGGTGGCTTCAGACACCACTATTGAGTGCTCTTGGAATGTCCAGTGCTATTTTGAGAGGAAGGATGATACATCTTTTAGGAAACAAGCATTTGTTTTATTTTGTTCCCCCACACAGACAAAATCCACCTACCCACATGTATGCTTATTTACAGTTGAGTTATGTATGATGCTCATTTGATTACATGCAATTTTGAGTTATATTATCTTGTGAAGTTCCAGATTATAAAAGTCTCTTGTTCATTTATTTCTCTCATCACCATTTTCACACATTCATTGTGCTAGTCAGACATCATAGGGGACCCACAGAATCCCCTTCGTTCTAGAAACTTGAAAAATATTCCTCCTATTCTCAGAGGAGTTCCTAGTCTTGCCAACTCACAAGCTCAACCATCTCACACACCCGTGAGTGCCACTATTTTGGTATCATATTTACTTAGTTCCAATTTGATTGGGTATAATTCCCAAGGACATCCATCCACTATCTCTCATCAACAAGGAGGCGGTGGGAAAACTTCTTCTCAAGGAATAAGTACAACCGCACCAAATATCTCCCAAAGGTCAGGTCCACTACCTACTCACACAATGGATGGAACTAATCCTCCACCAAATCCTCCTATGACATAATTGGCTTCTCTCAACATTCTTGATTTTACTAAACTTGCGAATGATCCCATTTTACATGACCCCACATGGCCCAATATGCCCACCAAACTACCTTCAAATATTCCCAAATTTGAAGGAAAATCAGGGGAAGATCCTGCCAACCATGTTATGACCTTCCACTTATAGTTCTCCTCAAACAAAATCATGGATGACTCCATCCATTTAAGTTTATTTCAAAGAAAATTCACTGGTCCATCAACCAAATGGTACATGGATGAAAACTCAGAGTCCCATGTGAATTTTGAATCCTTGGCCAAAGCCTTTTTGTCATTTTTTCAACTACCAGTTCATCATGACACTGTTTTAGAACTTCTCTTTGAGTGCATACAAACTTCAGATAGACATATTTCCAACCACATCCATGAATTGCGTCGGCAACATAGTTGATGTAAAGCAGAAACCACCAAAGAACAACGTCTCAATTGGTTTCTAAAATCATTAGTCTCTATAGTTTCCAAAGATGTAGCATCCACCTTCCCCCAATCTGAAGAGGAAGCCATTAGAAAGGGCCAATATTTTGACCTCCTTTGTTCTCAGTTGGTTTACTTATACACATTATTACCTGATGCACCTAGACCCCTACCATTTGGCCAGGACAAACCCAGAATGTCCCACGCTGTGGATGGGTTGATTGGTACCACAACACACCACAAACCTTACAACCAACCACCACCTATGTATGGCACACCTCAATATCCACAACCATATGGAGGGCCATCATATTACCCTCCACCCCCTTACCAACAACCATATCCTATTACTCACCCCCCCCCCACCCATGAGTGGACCCTCACTACCTCACTAACACCCATGATGTGCCCAACCTCTCAACCAAGTTCAGGTTCCCCTTCTAACTCAACATATAACCTGGGCACTAGTGAATGTTCTTCACCTTCCTATGTGACCTATATATCATTGCCACAAAATAATTTGTATTTTTCGTTTCCTGGTCCTCCACATGGACAACCACATGTTGATGTTAACTTTGTTCATTCCTCTCCCATTCAAAAACTTCATACTTTTGAGCAATTGAACATGAAAAATCCATCCCATCAGTCGAATAATTCCAAAAAATAAAGGAAAAAAAATGAAACAATAATAACCTGGGACCAGGTGGAAAAAACCCCCAACAAAACCAACCCATTGGGGGCAACCAAAATCAATCAACTAGAACCCCCAAAGGGACCATAAAAAAAAATGCCAAGGGAATAAAAAAAATAACAACCTCTAGACAAACTTCCCTTGTGCTCTTTGTGGTCAGTATGGACATTATACTCACCATTCCCCAAAAATTTTGAATTCAAATGGACGAAAGAATACATGAATGGACCACATCCTACAACGTCGTGTGCCCCTCAGCAGGCCCCAAAAAAATACTTGCAACAACCACTGCAGACTGTATTGGAAAAACCTATTCCACACCAAGGTGTGATGAATACCCAATAAGAGGTACACCCTGCCCCACCAAAAATGGGGTAGTATCAAAACCCAGGGCCCATTCACCCTGGAAATCCGATGGTTTACAATATACTCCTCACTAGTGAAGAAGAGATTCTTCTACAAACATGCGGTCGTCAATACAATGTGCCCCCTGAATCTACTCCAACCACATCGGAAGCAGATCTAGCTATAGTTGGACAACCCTTGATGATTCCATGCCCTAAAAATGAACCTACCATTTGTATCCATTGCATTCCATTACAACGAAATTTCAATAACCCTCGGGCTAGGGAAACACACAATTATAGTCTGGTCGATGACTTGGCACAGTCTCCTACAACCATGTCTGTATTGGAGGTCCTACAAACCTATACAAATCAGCAGAAATCCTTACTTTCCTCCTTGGGGGAATTCGACCCAACTGATACTAGACTCATCACATTTGATATAGATAGTGGAAAACCACATCTCCTCGCTCTAGTAGCTTTCGAGATACCAGTCAAGATTCAGAACATCATGGTTCATCAATGTATCATCGATGAAGGTGCATCCACATGCATCATGTCCAAAACTATATGGATTAAACTCATCTCCTCTGAGATAGTACCATCCTCCATCACCTTGAGAGCCTATGATGGTCAACCATCCTCCCCTAAAGGGATCTTCAAAAATGTTCCCGTCGAACTCAGGGGGAAATCCATCCTCATCAACATTGATGTTATCAACACCCCACTTGATTACAATATCTTGTTTGGATGTAGCTACATGTATGCTATGAAATAAGTAGCCTCTTCTGTGTTTCAAGCGATGATGTTCCCCCACAATGGTAAAATTGTCACCATCGACCAAATTACACATTATGAGCCTAAGCACTCTGCCAACATCGATAACATCTTACTTCTTGTCTGCACTAGATCATATACTTATTCACTCATTGACATGGTCCCCAAAATTTTCAAAGACCCATCCTTGCTCGGGGCATACCATGGAGAACCACCTCTCATCCACCCTTCATCACAAGTGTGTGTCATTTCTTCTAATGGAACCGAAACCAAAGACACCATCCCTCCCTCTGAGGCCTCTCCAAACCTTGACGTTCCACCAATTGAAGAAATATTACCTCAATAATTTCTTGAGAACCCTACTGCACCACTTATCCTTGATTCCCCCCCGCCTCCAGGGGTAAATCTCAGCTCGGGAGACAATCCATCAAGCCATTACTCAAATTCCATTCTTCTACACACCACTTGTAGTTCAAGCATTTTAGGTAGCCTCAATTCTTACCCTTCCTAACATGGTGCTTTCCATCCCTGTGTGGTATCTAAACCCACCCGCGATGGTTCCATAACCATCTCTCCCTCCTCATCCAGAGGGAATACCAATGTAGATTCTAGTACATGCTCTGGCCACAACACCCTCACCCCCAACTTATAGCACCACTACCATTGTTGGGGGCAGACGGAAGAATAAAGAGCCCATAGCTCCACTTCCTCCTCGAGTTCAACCTCCTTGCACACTATGTGAAAGAGAGGTACACCCCACTAATAGATTTCCTACTCTTCACGAGTTACACAACCTGATCCAGCTTCCTCAAGAAACCACATCGCTCGTTGCTTCTGCAAGCACATCTAGTACTACTACAACGTTCTATAATATAGGAAGTAAAGGGATGTGAACAAAATTCTCTTGTTCCATCTGTTCATAATATGGCCACTACGATCATCATTTCCTAGCTCTACCTTAATTTTGCCAGACACTAGTGGTAGTATTCCAAACCTTTCAGCAAGAGCCCTCTCCACCACCACTTTCTAGTACTCATGTCACTGAAATTCATTATGTCTCTACCTCAGTCCCCGAACGGATGAGATTACCTTGCACTCTTTGTGACTCACTTTCCCACTTCACAACCCTGTGTCCTTTGATTGTGGCATACCGAGGTCGTCATTCAACCCCTATTCAATCATGTTCGACCACCTCACCCCTGGTCTTGCCCTCTATAGATATTGTCAACATCACCTCCCTTGAACCTCAGTCACCTACCACCCCTCCCTGGTTCATATATCAACTACCTGAGGATATCCCCCTGAATCCTCCAAATTCTTCGGTTCATTTCCCACAGGAAACTTACCCCCTACCACAGTTTAGCACCCACAATGTCTGGAAATTTGGTTTATGACAAGTGAGCCATCATGCCCTGTATGCGATATCTCCTCTATGTCTTTGCCACTCGAGGACACTCACACATTGACAATTTCCCATGTCACCTCCACAGATCCCCTATATTCTTGGATTTTCCATTGTGACGAAGACATCCTGGAGGAACTCACTACCCCTGATTGCCCATGGAATGCACTCCATCACCGAGCACTTTTTCCAACATTCCACACTTAATTATAGGAGCCCAGAGCCTATGTTTCCTGATCCATTCTCAGCCACAAGATCACGGTCCCACCATCTACACAGTCACATTCGCCGGGTCACCATCTAAACTTGGCCCTGGGGGAGCATTTTTATCACGTCACGTCCAGGTACGCGTGATTATGTTCAAAATTATCAAATAGTTGTTATATTGCATTTATCATTAGATATTGTTCACGTCGGGTATTTGGTTTTTATGTGTGGAGGTACTTGGTCATCACAAAAGGTGTAACCCCATCAGGTATATTTCCGACACTGACATGTAAATTTTTCCTCTGAAAATCAATTGCATCTCCCAGTCACACCCTACGAAATTCACCTTTAGGGTCCTTACATTCGGCTTTGTAGTACCATAACCTCTGCTGCATTTTGGTACTGTCACCTGGTAGCACTCTCTCCCACATGAGTTTTCCCATTCATAGTCCCCCTTGGCAACTTGACACTCGTGCTTCTTTCACCCCCTAGGGATGGGAGTCTCAATAGTTTTATGCACTTCCAAGAATAAGCCACATACTTGTTCTCATCATATTGATATCTTTCCCAATGGAATCCCAGTTTATATCATTTCAGTTCTATTGACTACCCCTCCACAGTATCACTAGACCTCCATCTCATTCACCATCATTTTTCCCATCTGCAAATTTCCCTCCATTCATTTACCTCATACAGAAACCCACCCATGGGGCCCCCAGCCCACACCAGTTCTCTTCTCAACTTACGCCTTCATAGGCCAAGCCATATCTCACTGGCGCACCCATTTTTGTATCTGTAAACTCATCCCAAATTATTCTTTATTTATTTAGTAATTGTAAAAAGCCTTTGTTTCTATCATTTACTTATCTTTTTGTCATCACCCATGATGACCTTCTTTTTTCCAACAACACAACCCATGTCACCTGTGGTTGGGCTATCCACTCTCCTTTCTTCATTACGACATTTTTCATGAACTATTCACACAAGGGAAGACCCAGGGTTCGGATTCAAGAGCGCACCAACAAGCCCTAACTATTGGACCTTTCGGCAACACCTGCGAAGCAGATGCAGTCTCAACCGAAACAGTTATGAGGGTGTTGCAGGATAGAGATGTCTACAACCAAGGGGAATATCAAGTGGATCTAACACAGGAACAATACAACATTCATATATAACTTATCAGATTGATCTACTCCATGCATCTATCAAATCTACCTTAGCAATGCAATAACAATATATGAATGACAAATACAAAATACCAATCCTACACAACAAAAAATATACGTGGTTCACCCTCTCTCTAGGGATATTTCCACAAAACTGTGCTATATTATATTGGGTTAAAGAATACAATTCTTGTCTGCGCTCTTAGCTATCATATCTCATCTCTTCTCCTATGTTTCTCTCCCCTCCCTGTGCACCCAACTGGAGGGTTGATCTTTTCCCCTAGCTGAAGATGTTACAATCCAGAAGGATCTCGTACTCATCACTTATCTCTCTCTCAATACAATACTTACTCACATCAAAAATACATCTAGCTCACAACAATATCGTACCGACCCAAAAGTATCAATCAAAAGTACCCACCCAACCTAGTCCCTTTAGACCTCTATTTATACATTACAATGACTCACTGACAACCTTAGGTTGAAACCTAGGTGTCCAAAACCTTAGTTCAACTTGACCCGTATTTTCAGGGCTTCGCCAGCCTATCTTTCCTTCCTTCTCACACGGTGCTCCAAAGCATCTAACGGTGGATTTTTCCTCTTGTTGGGGAATCCATGGTCCTTCTTACTTGCTTATGTATCATTACCGATCTCCTTGTTCAACGACTTGCTTTCTCGAGCTTCACTCCATCTTTTCTACCCTTTTTCTCAGTTTGACCTAGTATTAGTCACTGTTTCTTTCGCGAAGTTCACATTTCACCTTTTCTTCCTTGATATTCACTTCCTTTAACAACCCAGGGCCAACAAGCCCCCAACACTCACCTGTGACTCGTCCCAAGGCACTTCGATCTGAATCTTTTGTTGTACTTTAACTTTGGACTACATAGTCCAGCCTTTGATTTCTACTTTATGCCTCCTCTTCCTCCTTGTCCAGACAGTCTTTTCCGTGTCTGGTACCCAGTTTCAACTGCACCTGGTACCTAGACCCTTGATCTTCATGATTTTACTGAGAGTTGTGAGGCAGCTAGTTGTCATAGTACAACTTCAGCTGACTCCCATTCACTAATCATTCCTTACATTCTCCATTCAACATCTTCAGTTGTGCAGCTCCCCCCTCTGTAACATAAGTGATATCCTATGGCCCTAGCCAATGCATTCTAAACTTCCCAGGATGCTTGATGAACTTGCTGTCATAAACCAACACTAGATCTCCTTGTCTAAATACCTTCTTCTTGATGTTCTTATCATGGTAGGCCTTCTCTCTTTCCTTTTGTACTTGTTGATGGAATCCTGCAATAAAACTGTCTTCTTCAAGTTCGACCAACTATGAAAGCCTTTGTTGAATAGATCCAGTGTCATCCATACCTGTAAAGGAAGCAATTCGCAGGCTTGGTACCAAATACTCCATTGGAACAACAACTTTGAGACCATAAACCAAATTAAAAGGGATATGCATTGTTAACTTCTTGCAAGTGATTCTATAGGCCGACAATACTGCTGGTGCTCTTAAATCCCAATCATCCTTGTTCACACAACAAATCTTGGTTAACGTTGTTTCCAAAATCTTGTTGAATGCTTCAATTGTCCCATTGTCTTGTGGATGGTACAGTGTGCTCTTCTAATGGTGGACTACAAATTCGCCAGTCAAGGCTTCAACTGTCTTATTGATGAAATGTGTACCTTGATCACTCATAAGGATCTTTGGGCATCCAAACCTAGTTATAATGTCATCGAATATGAAGTGAAAAAATGTAGTTGCACTACATTCCTTGAATGCTCTTGCTTCAACCCATATGGTCAAGTACTCTATCACAGTGATGATGTACCTTCCTCCTGTGCACTTTCCTGGTGGGTTTATAGGTCCAACGAAGTCAATGGCCCATTTCTCAAATGCTTATAGGGTTATTGGTGCTAATGGAATTTCATCTCTTCTAGACGGTTTCCCAACTCTTTGGCATACATCCCAGGCTCTGGAATAGTCTTTAGAATCTTTGTGTAAGGTAGGCCACCAAAGGCCATCTCTAAGAACCTTCTACACAGTTTCTTTTCCTACATAATTTCCTCCAGTGATTCCTTCATGAGCTTCTGCAAGGATCAACGGTCGTTATTCCTCCATAACACACCTTCGCAATATCTCATCCGAGCCCATTTTGTATAGATGTCTAGCTATAAGTGATAAGTCTACGGCATGCAATACTAGTTGTTTCCTCTGTGGAATTGTATACTCACTAGTTGCCATTCTTGTTGATAGGAACTAGACTATTTCTGCTAAGTGGTCATCGATCTTTCTAATGGCTAGTAGTTGTGCATACGACAATGTATCTTCCAAATTAGTGGGCTCTTCTCCATGTTCCAACCTCGACAAGTGGTCAGGACCCTTGTTCATTCTTCCTTGCTTTACTTTGATCTCAAAATCATACTCATGAAATAACAGAAGCCATATGCATATTCTTCCCCCAACACTGGCTTTTTGACTAGGTATTTAAGCACAGAGTGATCAGTAAACATTTTAAAGTGTCCTCCCAACAAGTAGTGGCAGAATTTCAGCAGTGCGTACACCATATCTAACCTTTCCTGCTCAGTGGTGGTGTAGTTCATCTTAGTAGTTGATAGATTCCTACTAGAAAAAGCTATAGGGTGGTCAATATATCCTTCTCCCGAATGTGCTAATACAGCTCCTGAAGCAATGGAAGATGCATTGACATGTACATGAAACTCCTTAGCCCAATCTGGAAAAACTAAAATGGGATAAGTAACCATTTTTTGTTTCAATGTGTCGAAGCTCTGCTGGCATTCTTCAGTCCAACTAAACTGATAATCCTTTTTCAATAGCTTCTCCATGGGTGTTGTAATCTGAGCATATCCCTTAATGAAATTCCTGTAGTAGCATGTGTGTCCCAGCATAGTGCACAGTTGTTTAACTGTTGTAGGAGGGGGTAGTTCAACTATAATAACGATCTTGGATGGATCTACTAGCAATCCTTGCTTACATGCGATGTGTCCTAACAGAACTCCAAGCGGTGAGAAGAAAATGCATTTCTTCAGATTCAAGGCAATTTGACACTGCCTTCATTTGTCCAACATTAGCATTAGATATTCAATATGATTCTTTAATAAACTAAAAACAGTCCAATCATCAAAATATGCTTCTAAAAATTTATGCAAAAATTCTTTGAACGCTTCGACCACCACTCTGAAAAACATGGTTGGGGCATTCTTCAATCCAAATGGCATTACTGTGTACTGACAGGATCCCCATTCTGTTGCAAATGTAGTCTTTTGGCGATCTTCCTTGGCGATCCGGATATGATGGTATCCTGAAAATCCAGTTGTAAAAGAATATACCTCTTGGCCTCCCACGTTATCTAACACTTAGTTAGTGAATGGTGTAGGGAAGGGGTCATGTCAACATGCATCATTCAACTTCCTGAGGTCTACACATATTCTGATCTCTCATGTCTTCTTGTCTTGTACCACCATAGGGCTAATCCAATCTGATTCTTCCACAGGTTCTATAATCCTTGCTTCCAGCATTATGTCAAGCTCAATATTCACTTTTTCCTTATATTTAGGGTTCAATCTGTAAGGTATCTGTTTGACTGGTCTTGCATCTGGATTTAAATGGATCCTCATCTCTCCCATAGGTCCTTTGATTCCCTTCATATCAGTAAACTTGGTTGGAAACAAGTCCTAATATTCATATAGTAATTTTGTAATCATGTCAATGGTAGCAGCATCCCAGTAATCTCCAACATTTGCAAACTTTGGTGTCTTCTCTGTCCCAATATTGACCTTCTTAATCTTGATTGGTTGTCCAATAAATGATAGCTCAACAATTGGTCCTTCCACATCTCTCTGGCCTTCTGTTTCTGCGATGTTCACTTTCCTGGGATCATCATCTTCATCTGCATTAATGTTGTAACAGCCTTGCAGTTTTTGGAGAGGCGCATTCCATTCATCCTCTTCTTGTTCTAAATAAGGGCTAAAGTCATCCTCAAGTATTCTATGTCTAAAAATCTGTAGTTCTTGCTCGACTGAAGGAAATTGACTTTCAAACAGGAATGTAGTTATAAAATTCTGATTCATACCTTCCCAATCCGTAGTGATGAGGTGCAACTCTACTTGGAGGTACCAGTTAATAGGTGTTGTGTCTAGTGTGTTAATGAATTTGTGCACCCATTGTTCTTGAGGAATGTTTCTCCAGGCTTCCTCACAACTTCGCACATGGTCCTTTGGACAACTTCGATTTGTGTAGCGAACTTCATAGCCTTCTTCTTGTGCTGAGAACCGTGTTGTCATCAGGGTATGACATTGTACCCATTCTGTGATGTTGTGTTTATGTGTCCCCCACCATCTTTGTGGTGTGGATTTCAAGGCCTCATCCATTTCCAACAACCTCTGTTGTGTTGGTACATTTTCTTTAAAGTTTGATAGGAAGGCTTCTAATGGATTCAGACCATCAAATGTGGGTAAGTTACTTACTGTTGTGCCGATCCAGTGAACTTCTCTGGTTAATCCAGCACATATCCTTGTAGATACTTCATACATATTATTCTGCCAATTCTCTAGTGATTCTTATGAGTCTGATGAAAATGTTCTCTCACTTCACCAACTTAAGTTCCCATCGGTTGTAGGATTAATGTAGTCATGTTGTTTGGCAGTTAGCTTGTAGATTTTTTATAGTTTGTATGCACAATCTTCTTCTCTGATGGGCTATGTGTATCGCTGACCTTCATCAGGATCTAAAGGTGCGATGAACCTAAGGCCATCTCTCTCAAAAGTCATGCGTATTTTCTTTAATTCAACAACAATAGAGTTATTGAAGGCCCAATCTATTCCTAACAGCGCAGGGTAAGGGAAACTGTCATCAACTATTTCAATTACCTGAAAATATGCAAATGTTCTTACTCCATCGATGTCCACACGGACATGCTCCAATCGTCCAAATGGGATGACAACTTACTGATTAGACATCCTAAGCTTGATAGGGGAATAGATCAACTTCAGTTTTCCCATCTGTGCCCAAGTTTTCTTCGTCATGACATTGACCTCTGACCCTAAGTCGAGGACCACATAGTCTATCTCATACTCTCCTATTTGAGCATTCAGATGTAATTCCTTATTTTTCCTTCTCTTATTATCGATTTGGTGTACTTCCATATTCAGTAAGGGATCTATCTTTCCTACCTCATATTGTTTGATTAAATTTTGTAACTCTTGGACAACGCTTTCATCCCAAATCAATTTAATACAAGTATGTAAAAATTTCATGAGCTTGCTTACCTCTTTTCCTTCTCCTGGAAAAGAATACTGATCAAATGCTTGAGACATTCCATATTCTCTTACTTCTAGTCTTGTCTTTGATGAGGAACCTTGGTCCCCTCTAAATTCTTTTCCTGCTTCATCAAGTGTTTGTCTTTATTTCTTTGCATCAAAGGTTTGGGTCTTCTCTGCAGCTTTTCAGATTACTGAATCTTCTGTAGTCTTCCCTTGGGATAGTCTATATTCTCTTGTAACACTTCCTCCTCTCGTTATAACAATGAATGTAGGGTCTTCGCCACAAGGTTCAAAATAGATCAGTTTCACTTGTGGGTTCTGCTAAGGTCCTCATCTTTCCTGGATTTTAGCTAGAAGTACAGGAAAATCCTCTATAACATGGTCAAATGAGTTGTAGTAGCTACAAGTGGTACAAGGGTTATGAAAATCCCTTGCAAGGTTTCCCGGTTGTGCATACTTATAACATATGATCTTTCCTCGGCCTCTACTCATTCCTCCTCCTCATCCTCTTCCTCTGAATCCAC
This sequence comes from Picea engelmannii, assembly GCA_009831015.1. Classification (NCBI taxonomy): domain Eukaryota; kingdom Viridiplantae; phylum Streptophyta; class Pinopsida; order Pinales; family Pinaceae; genus Picea; species Picea engelmannii. The sequence continues at coordinate 677,291 of ML780259.1, read as the reverse complement.
TGCGAGGATTGAAGTTTCCTCTCCCAGGAGAGTTATATTGTGTAGTGTTTCCTTCTTGTTGTACTTCGCCTTGGATATTATATATGTCTCTTGACCTTTCATTCATGAGATCATAATCCCTACAATCCCTATCATCATTCCCTAGAGACTTACAGAATGGACAATACAAATTTGTAGGTGTCTGAACATACTTTTACATATAATAGCACTCGCTAGTACGATGTATGTTTCTCCGTAACTCGCAATAGGGTAAGGTGACTTTCTTCAAAGGGCTCGGGGCTCTAGAAGCCAATTATTCATTGAATAGAGGGAAGTGTTCCTTGTCATCGCCTTATGATATGCATCTGACACACCAAATGTCTTCTCTTTTATATTTTCTCTTGTTTTTATTCATATCTTCGACCTGCAGAGACAAACTAGTTAGGTGACTCAGGATCTGACTCATACCTGAGATGTATTCTCCCATATGGGTTGATTCTAGCTTCATGGTGATTTCCAATGCCTTAGCCTGCGAAGAAATCTTCTGCTGCATCAGAGGGACTCTAATGTGTGGTAAGAGGGAAACAATGAGCCATTATTTATTTTGTTTTTCTGGGATCTGAAAAGTCAATCGGCCTGTCAATGTTTTGAATCTCTGATCGAATTCCCAAACAGGTTCGACCACTTTCTTCTTGATCTCTTTCATCTCTGTGATACATTGTGACTCCGACTTGGGTTTCTTGAACTCTGAAATCAACACATTCTTGATCTGATTCAGTGGTTTAGGTTGTGCAAGTCCTTGGACAAGCTTCATGTACCAACTCAGTGCATGATCCCTTAGAGTGGTACTAAACTAGGTTCTTTTGACATCTTCATCTGTGACATTCTTAATATTCCATATGGATTTACAGTGTTGATCAAGATCTTTAGATTCATATCCCCTAAAGATAGGAAGCCTCATCTCATCTGCCATAGATATTCTTGGGATTCCTGACTGAATATGTGGTGGACTATTATTGCAATGCTCTGGACGCTATGGTGGTTGGGATTACTCTGGTTGCTTATTGCTGAATCAACAGGAAGGATAATAGTACTTACTTCAATGGTCTGCGCAGTTTTTGAGTTTTTCCGGTTCTCTTCGGTGAATCTCTTCAGCTTGTCCTTCCTCTATCCCAGCAGGTTCTAAATGTTCTTCGTCTATTAGATATACTTCTTCTCCACTATAAAATCCCTCCTCCCTGTAGTTCTACTTAAACAGGTTCGTGAGGTGAACTTCTATGAATATTCTCCCAGTGCACATATATCCAGCTTCTGTGTCACTATCGCTGTCCAAATTTTTGAAAATTATCCTTTCCAGATCCAACTAATCTATTGTATCTTCAAGATGATCTTCTCATGCAACAACATCTTGAGTCTCAACTTCAAGAATTGTAAAAGTTTCCCTCTGGGTCCCTTAAATAAATATCTCTCATCTTGGCTCTATGATTGTAGCTTGTCAAAGAAAAACTCTGTGATGTACCCTCCAATGGTACTATCAAACCAGTGATCTACTACTCATGATATGGTGTTATCAACTTTCTCGAACCTCTTGATCAACTCCGACGTCCAAACCATAGGAGGTCTAGATCGGATCTCGAACTGGGTATCTGCTAATATAGCTAGCCACTCATACATCTCCTGATGGATTCCTCCAAAGAATATTTTGTGTATATCGGTAAGATATATTTATCCAACTAGTCCTCTAAACTAATATTAGGGTTATTGTTCTAGGCTTCAATGAAGTACTTTTCTTTATCTTCTATCCACTTTTGAGTTTCTGTCTTCGATGGAAACCACCTTGACATTCCATCAAGAATATTCTTGTCCCTGCAATGGAACCATTTGTTGGCACAAGCGCAGACCCAGGGTTCGGCTCCAAGAGCGCACCAACAAGCTCTAACTACTGGCCTTTTCAGCAACACATGTGAAGAATATGCAGTCTCACCCAAAGCATTTATGAGGGGGTTGCAGGACAAAGATGTCTACAACCAAGGGGAATATCAAGTGGATCTAACACAGGAACAATACATCATTCATATATCACGTATCATCTTGATCTACTCCATGCATCTATCAGATCTACCTTAGCAATGCAATAATAGTATATGAATGACAAATACAAAATACCAATTGTACACAACACAAAATATACGTGGTTCACCCTCTCTCTATGGCTACATCCACAAAACTGTGCTATATTATATTAGGTTAAAGCATACAGTTCTTTTCTGCGCTCTTAGATTGTAGATCTCCTCTCTTCTCCTATGTTCCTCTCCCCTCCCTGCACACCCAGCTGCAGGGTTGATCTTCTCACTAAGCTAAAGATCTTACAATCCAGAAGGCTCTCGTACTCAACACTTCTCTCTCTATATATACAATACTTACTCACATCAACAATACATCTAGCTCACAACAATATCATACCAACCCAAAAGTATCAATCAAAAGTACCCACCCAACCTAGACCCTTTAGACCTATATTTATACATTACAATGGCTCATCGATAGCCTTAGGCCAAAACCTAGGTGTCCAAAACCCTAGTTCAACTTGACCCTTATTTTTAGGGATTCCCCAGCCTGTCTTTTTGTCCTTCTCACACGGTGCTCCAAATCATCTAATGGTGGATTTTTCCACTTGCTGGGTCTTCCACGGTCCTTCTTCCTTTCTTATCTGTCATTATCGATCTCCTCATTCAACGACATGCTTTCTCGGGCTTCGCTCCATATTTTCTACCCTTTTTCTCACTTTGACCTAGTATTAATCACTATGTCTTTTGCAAAGTTCACATTTCACCTTTTCATCCTTGATCTTCGCTTCCTTTAACAACCCAGGGCCAACATGAACCCCTAGTATACCAAAATCCAAGTATCCATGATCTATGATTTTATCAACTTTGTCAAGCCTCTGGCACAATTTAACCCCATATCTAGTCATTCCCCTGACACTAGATACATTTTTACGGTTGCTGCCAATCATCCTTCAAACATACCCCAACCAAGGGAAGTCTTGAGTCTCACTGCATCTTAACTTCATTCATGTTCCCTATCAATACCTAATCTCATTTCAGTTGATTTCATGAATCCCTTTGCTTCTTGGAGTCATGTCTCCCTTTCTGTCGACATCAACATAGCTTCTAGAAGGGAAGAAGTATCTTGGCTCTCATTACCTTTACAATGAGGAGCCTCGAATGACATAGAGAGAATCATCATTTCTCTTTGATTTCATTGACCCCCATAACATTTGACTTCAGAAAAATATCATGTTATAGTGGGTCTTACCATGTGACTATTGTAGTTGTTTTATACTAGCCAAAGACATCTAAATTGGATAGGCCATCAATGCCTATGAGTCATCGACACTTATTACAGGTGTCCTTGCCTCATTTTATAGTATGTTCACCATTAAGAATTGTCATCTTCCATTATCAACCGCCTCGAAGGGCGCTGCAGTTATCTACATCAACATACATCTTCAGTTATTGTCTTACATTTTGAGTTACATGACATGAGCATGGGGCATGCCCGCCTCGTTTGTATACATATTTTATTTTTTCTCACTAGAGAAAGGTTTGGGTCCCATAGTTTTCCCTCTCCCTCCAATAGATTTCTCTTGTATTTACTCTTAGCACTCTTCATTACAATGGAAATCTCAGTAGAAGAAACATTGATGTATTTCAACTACATGTATGCTCCTAACCTCACACATCAGGGGGCATGTGTTATCACTGAATTTTTTTTTGCAACATTGCACACAAATGGTTATAGAAATACAACAATGCCAACAACAATTAGTTCACCTGCAACACTAAAATACATTTCAATACGAAAAAACTATACAATTGGGAAAACATTGACATGCACAAACTCACTAAAGGAAGCACACGCATAGTCCATGGGACAACAAATCCCGTAGAGCGCACAATGCACCAAATGCGTGAATGTGTACGAGAAAAGATGTGCACTCCTATGAAAAATGCATTTATGGTTCTTGTCATCCCCCCAACCACTTATGGACCAACTCCCAACTTGTTTGACCTCCATATCTAAGCGAAATCCGAATGGGGGGTTGGCCAAGGACCAAAGGGTGCCCTAAAGGGCCCTTGTTCACACCAAGAACCAACTGTCTTTTTCCTTGAAGAAATTTTATAAATGGAAGCCATGGGTGCACTAAGAAACCAATATCTTCATAGTATTGTTATGTTGCCTCAATTCTCCCTTGAGAATCCTCTTTTCTCCTTGGAGTGTTCAAGCATCATTGCAATAGGCCATTCCACTCGCCTCTTAAGGGAATAGGCATTGATTTTCTTCATCATTTTTCATTTTTATTCCATTGTAAGAAGATCTCTCCATAAAGGAACTCAATTTCCCTCCCAAGGAGGAAGAGGGTACCCATAAGTATCATTTTTCTCTATGGTGTTTTTCCAACTAATATAGTTATCCATTGGTGGCATAATCTTGGTCATTGGTTGATTGTTTATGGTTCTAAGTTTCTTATGCATTCTAGTTTTTATTTTCTTATTTGTTTTAGTTTGTTTATTTGTTTATTACACGTGTTTGGCTTCTTTAACCCACTCACAAAATTTTGTCTTGTCTAGCAGGCCCAACTAGGCATGCAAGTTCCATTGTTTTTCTCACCCAAGTGATGAAACGGTCACAACACTCTTCTTCAAACTTAGAGTATATACATATGTAATACAAGAAGACAATGAAAAAATTATCAAAGTAATTTATGAAAATACCATTCATCAAAAACATTAATGTAGTTGGTGCATCTGACAACCCAAACGACACCACTATAAACTCATAATTGCCATACTTTGTTCTAAATGTTATTGACGCAAGGCGCACCCTCCTAGGGAACGTCCGCTCCCACGGGACCTTCTCTTCCCTAGCCCCGAAGAACTGAAATGCTCTTCAACTCCCTTATCAGGACTTCTCAGTACCCACAGAATTCTCTTCAATGGAATCCCCTTCCAAATCGGGAAATCGGACTCCGCGTGATCACAAATCTCGTGGTCACGAATTCAGGTCTCTTTGAATCCCCGAAACCCGATGGGTAATGACCAACGCTTTGTTGTTCCTATCGGGGATCCTCCCATCGGGATTTTAGAACTTACGCTGTCGTAGACAACTTACTTCACAGATCCTCGATTCCTGATACACCGATACTTCAGTGTGGTACGACACCTATTCACCTCTCTGACTCTGGTGGTCCCCACTATGTCCTTGTATCTTTCGCGAAAATTGCGTATTGGGATATCGCGATTCCCGTAGCACTAGTTCACGGAACCTTCCAAATCCTGAACCCCGATTGGGTGACACCTGTCCTTCACTGACTCCCGTGGGGTCCACGCTACTCTTCTATCAGGGATATCGCGTTTCTCGATTTCTTGTTGCACGAGCTCTCTGCCTTCGAAAACTCCAATCCCCTGATCTCCGACTCCTCGGGATCTCCTGACACGCGTCCCGTCCAAGATCTACAGCTGTGAGTCCGTCGGTGTTTCGAGACTCGCGGGGTCTCCAATTCCTTGACTTCCAAAACACCGATGCCTCCAATATCCTGATGCCTCCTCGGAACTCTCCTCTGCTCACTAGGGCTTAATCCCTGGCGCAACTCCTGCCAAATCTGATGGTCGGCAGGAAATCGACTGTTGATCCAACGGATCACAAATCTTATGGCTTGTCCTTTCTGGATATAACCATAACCTCGCCTCTATTTCGAAAAATTCAATGACTGACGGGATTTTTCAACCCTCGCCACAAGATCTGGGCCGTCGGTTCCTCCTCCTTGAATATTTCTTGAGAATGGCTAAGTATCCCTTCTCAGGAATTGTCCGCCAACACATGCACTTGCAACTCTTGCTTGAACATTCCACGGCACAAATTCCTATGCTCTCCTTTGAAGATATCTCAAAGGTTCTATACCTCCTGAGCTTTCCCACTCTGATTCTTTCAGAGGGAATTGCACGCACTCCTTGCGGAAAAAATTCAACAACTTCTAAGTGTTGAATCATTTTCAACCCTGTGCACTCCTGCAGCAACAGTCTTCAATTTCTCAGCTCAGAATCACAACTCTGAGTCTCAGCTTGGCTTGCGCACTCCTTGCACGGCTCCTATGCCCAATTTCACTCGTTGAGAAAATGAGAACAAAAGTTATACTATCTGAGTTTTTTGTCAATGCACTCCTTGCGGACAACTTCGACTGCACTCCTTGCAGGAAATCTCTCACTTAGACAGAAAAAAAATTGAAACTCATACCCTCATCCTCTTAGACTTCACATTCAATCATGAAATCATATGCACAACATGTCAAAGTAGATACATAACAGGAAAGAAAACATTCATGAGCATGCATTCAATACACAGAGAAATAACACAAACCATGGATTTGAATCAAAGTTTCCTTCTATTAACTCAAATGCCTATACATGGGTGTTCTTCATACAATTCTCTTCTTTTTCTTCTCTTCTTGAACAATGATTCTTCAATAATCTTACAATGAACAAAAGAGGGTGTCTATATCTCGTTTCCCTCTTATGCCCTAAAGCTATCAATTCTAGAATTAAATTCCTATCTACTTTACATTAAGTCTAATAAATGCCTCATCTACCTAAGGACGAGAGCTATCCTCTCAAGGTCCATTACAATATACAAAGTGTGCTTCATTAAATCCATGCATTAATGTTTGTGCAACAGTTTCAAGGTGAAATTCAAAAAGAAATTATGCTGGCTTGTCCAACTGTCCTCTGTTTTCGCGTTGGCTTTCTTGACGTGGGCGATGCTCCTGCATCAGTTGTCTTGATGATATATTCTTCTTTAATTCTCACATGATGATAAGATAACTTGAGGTCAATCTTGGATAATATATTTTCATATTTTAGTTGATCAAAAACATCATCTATCCTTGGAAAATGATACTTTTTCTTGAGAATCATCTTGTTCAACTGCCTGAAATAAATGCAAAGTCTCAAGGTTCCATCCTTTTTATTCACAAATAACATTGGGGAACCACAAGGTGACACACTTAGGTGTATACACCCTTCTCCAAAATATCTTCAAGCTTCATAAACAATTCTTTCAACTCTGGTGTGTTCATCCTATAACGAGTGTTGGACATTGGGGTATCTCTAGGAATCAAATTGATGGAGAAATCAATATCTCTCTTTGGTGGAAACCCTAGTATATCTCCAAATACATCCTCATAGTATTTCTCTTATAGAAAAAGATTTCACACTCCATGCATATTTCTTTGATGGCATTCCATTTCCCTTTGTAGACTTAAATTTCCCTTTTTTCTCACTCTAGAGACAAAAATACATATTTTTATCCATATACACGACATACAATTAGAAAACTCATGTATACGCGCGTTGTTCCATTACAACCCACGTAAATTGGGTTTGGTGCTCAAAACATAAAAAAAATATGTTGGGTTTCCATGCCATGTCATGTGATCCATGATCCTTTACCTTCCATATACTATAAACACTCACATTCAACCCTTCAATTCCATTTGGAGGATATAAATTGAGACATAGACAAGCCTTGAGGACAATTCATCATTGAGAGAAAATACACTATGGAGAAATTTCACCTCATAATTGAGTGTTCATCCCTTTGTCCTTGAAAGTATGACTTCTTATGTTCATCCCCCAAGCTCTTCCTATCCTGATATGGAGAACTTAATTTACTTTATTGAGGTGGTGGAGGTTTAGATGGAGGGACTTAGTTTCTCGGTTTCAATATGTGTTATTACAAAAGTTTGTCACCTATGTAATTTGGTTGATTACATTAACATAAATACTATTTTCTCATCCAATTGATATATTGCAAATATTTTTATTACTTTCCATGGGATTATTTGTTATGTATGTTAATGGATTATGTTAATTTATATGATAACATTATATATCATTTCCACATTCTTGCGTAATTTGGTTGTTGAGGACAAGTTGCAGGTATAAATCTTTGGGTCGTGTGCTCAATGGTGGTCTTCTTCAGACATCCGAACAAGCTAGGATTCTAGCCTTATCTTGTTAGCATTTTCATTTATATATCACACTTGATATTAGAGTTAATTTTTGGGTGTCATTATGTCAATTGTGGTTTGCTCCTAGACCTAGATAGATTTTCCTCATAACAGATATGGAAACTCCACTGGGGAGATCTCCCTTTTGAGGTATTGGGTGTTTTTTATTCTTTATTTTCTCTCTTGTTTCTTGAGTTTCTTTGTCACTTGTTGCTTGAAAACCTTTATTTTTCCTCTTATTTGAGTTTCTTGTCCTAACCCTTTCTCAAGCAGTGTCTTCTTTGACATACATGTGTTTTCTCTTGATAGTCACGTACATATGCAGGTTGTCTGTATTTAGGGTGCGCACATATGATTATGTTTCAAGAACAATCATGTACACTATATTCTGAGTCTTTTTGGCTGATTTTAGTGATTTTTGGGTGAGTTTTTCTGGTTGCTGAGACTTCTTGGGTCCATATTATGAATGTTAAGTGCTTATAGAGTGATAGGAAGCCGCTTTGTTCGTGATTTTTTTGGGTGAACTCCTTTCTTGTCATTTTTCTCGTTTCTTTTCCTTGCATACTGGTTTGGATAGTTTCTTCTTGGTATCCTGCTTGGCTTGTCTCCTTTTTCCTACACTAGGGTTTGCTTGTTAGGTCGTTATTCAGTCCTTTCATTTTATTTTTATTATATGAAAAATACGAAAAAAAAAATAAAAAATCTTGCATTTAGTTTAAGTCATTTGCACTTTTGGGTAATTTTCATTAGTTTTGGCATATTAGGAAAGATTGAAATTCATTGAAATTGTAGATATTGCATCTTAGAAACAACATTTAGAAGCATACCATCTCATTGAAAACAAAGACAAGTACTTAGTAGTATTTTTATATTTTCTTCTTTTTATATATGATGAGTCATAATACCATCAGTTTCACGATTGCACCTCTTGAGAAAGAAGAAGCCATTAAAATTAACACTTCATAATTAAAATTTATTAGAAACGATTTAATTTTCAGGGTACACCAACAAGTGTAGGACCTATAGCCTTGGAATAAGATTTTGTGAGTAAACTTCTCCAATGCTATAAAAATTAACATATGTGTCGGACCAGGGAGTGGTGAAACACATGATATAATTGGAGTCCTCAGGAGGCTCTTCTCACACCGGAGTTAAGCATGAGGTCATGTGAAGTTGGTTGCAGAGATATCCCTCTAATACCTTCCTAGCGTCAAAGATATTTTTGGGGCTCTATTTATATTCAGTGGTATTGCTAGTGTCTTTACCTCATTGTGAGGTAGTTCTTTTGAGATTTTGGGATTTTCTACCCTACCTATATCATGGTGACTTATTTCTTGAGAATTGGTTATATCATGGTGACTCTAGTTGCTTGACATAGGTAACTGTATAGGTTGCTTGCAGGGGTTATTATGTAGGTACCCTAAGTCATATAGGGGTCAAAAAACACACATAATTTATGGAGGATTTCCTCTATGGAGGGATCTAACCTAATTTGTTTAGATGCCTACGAGGGTCCTTATAATTGGTTATGATACCTCCACTCTATTTGTAGGGAGTCTCATCCCCTCTTGGGAGAGGCATACCTTATTTAGTTCGGGAGACCCCTTCAACCATCATATCCTACCTTTATCTTTATTTAGGAGTGTGTTCTATAATTATTAGTTGGAGTTAGGATTTTGTATTGTATCTTAGGTTCTAAGTCATCGTGGAGAAATACCATCCTCCTTACCAATATCTTCGTCTTTTGAATCTACCAGCACATCATGATCCTTTATTGGAGTCACCTCCTAAAAGGTGTAGATTTAATAAGTGTGGTACATATATCTCCACCTCCCATGCTTGTGGTCATCCTACCATGAGTACCAACTTAGAAATTAACTTCTTATGAATCCCTTTGACTCCTATATACTCTATGATTAGTGGGGTCCCATCAACTCCCTTGTCATAAGCGGTTTGGATTCTGGAGGCTCCCTCATCTAATGCTACCCAACCCATGGTCTATTATCAACCAGTGGGAAAAAATCCTTTTGTATTTCCAAACGATATGTTGAATCATAGTACTCAGTCAATACCTTCATCCACTAATCCCTTTTCGTATGGTATTATAGACATGACTTCACACTTGTCATCCTCTATTTCGTCTCCTCATGTGAATCCTAGTTTTGGGTCTAGGGGCATGATGCCTCCTTATTATAATTTTTATATTGGTGGGGTTCATATCCCTCAATCAAATATTATGGTAGGAGGTTGGAATCCTCCTTCCTCTTGACCCAATCCTATATTCACTTTTCCGGGATCAAGTACTCAAATGGGTGATCCTTCTACTTATTATATTACGTCTTTCATTCCTTCTTCCACAGTGCCGCGAATGCTTTTATTATGATTAACCTCCCTCTATCATATGGTGTTTAATTTGGAGGGAGTTATTTTTATAGTATGGGAAACTCCCTACACAGAGTTCCTTTGTCTGGGGGAAATGTATATCCTCATATGAGTAATCCTTATCATGTCTATTTCTCTTTGCAAGAAGATTTGTCGATAATGAGTCCCTTACAACCTTTTATTAATTATTTGAGAGTAGGATACTATCCTATCAGATAGGTTCATGGTATATACCAGAACCCTGTTTGGCCTATAATCTCTCAAAACCAGTCTTTCTTGGGAGCATGGGCTCCTACGCGACAACCCTGAATCCCTTTTTTGACCACATTAAATCCCTCAGACTTGCCAAAATTTATGAATGACCATGTGTGTCACGATCCTTCATGACTCCTCATCCCCACCAAGATTCCTTATGAAATTCCAAAGTTTGAAGGAAATAATGGTGAAGACCCGGGTGATCATGTGACTACCTTTCACCCATGGTGCTCATTTAACTCCCTTAATTAGGATTTTATTTGTTCGAGGCTATTTCAAATAACCCTGATGGGGGTCATCATGAAGTGGTACATCGAGATACATGGGGGAACCCACAAAAATTTCATTCATATGGTCTTGGGTTTTCTCAATCACTTCTAATTGTCAGTTCATTACGATGCCGACATAAAACTTTTATCTACTCTTTGTCAAAATAAATCCACCCACATATCCAATCATATCAAAGAGTGGAATAGACAAAAGAGGTTGATTAAATCCTACATTCCTCCATATTTTTTTTTGGAATGGTTTCTCAAGTCTTTGTTTCCTTACATTTCGAAGGATGTCTCTACATGCAAAGTGACATCTGGGGAAGAAGCCATATTGAAAGCCCAGCAGTTGGACCTTATATATGCTCAATATGGGATTCTTTATGAAATTATGCCTGATGCACCATGGTCAAGTTATGATACTAGACAAAATATCATGCCTCATGATGACGGCATCATAGACTCCACAAATTCTAGGGCTACAGACCTGGTGACGAACCAGCTGAAATATTTGTCTCTTAACTAGTCTGTAGAAAGAAAATCTATGGCTTCATCCTCCAGCACTGCATTAGTGTATGTACATGTTGTACAGTCATCGTCAAACCCAAACGGTAACCATCAAACTAGAGGGAACAAGAAGAAAGGACGAGGTAATAATCATAAGCATGGGAAGAATAATAATAATAAATCCAAGAATAACAATAATAATGATAAATCCAATAATAATGATGGTGAGGGAAAGAAATAAAAGAGGAAGGTGAAGTTTTCTTGTAAACTTTGTAAATATGATCACCTTACCTACTCGTGTCTCAAAATTGAGGAAGCCTCGAGGCTCATAGTGAAAAATCTTGTTGTGCTGACTAACCCATTTCCAATTAACCAAAATATGTCCTCGGGGACCTCTAACACAAAAAATGCATCGTGAAGGATTAAAAACCACTTGGCACATGATAGTGGCCATGTGTTTTTCAATAAGGTTAAGTCTCAGGTTGATGTAGCAACTCGATCTCGCGATTACGGTTCTTCACAAATTATTTTAGGTCTACAACCTCCTCCTCTGGAAACAACTTTGCAGATTGATAAGATGAAAATTTGTCCTTGTATTTAGAAATGATTCCTTAAGCACTCTACCCAAAATTATTCAATTGTTGAGGATTTGGGCCAAACCCCATGTACAATATCAGCTTTGGAGGTGCTCTAGACATGTACTTCACAGAGGAACACCTTGTTATCTGAGTTAGGATCTCTATACCTGTGTGGCTCAATGGTTATCAAGTTTGATGTCACGTATGTTAAGCCTATCTTACCTTACCACATGGCCTTTCAAATCCATGTGGAGTATATGAAGGTTACCATCAAATGTACTGTAATTTATGAAGGTGCTTTGACATCCTTGATGTCTCAATCTTGTTGGAAAGCCATTGGATCTCCACCCCTATCTTAATCCATGACCATCTTAACTTCATTCAATGGACGTTATTTTAGACCCCACCATGTCCTTCCCTCTTTCCTAGTCTAGTTAGGTAGAAATATTGTTGAGGTCAAGGTCGAGGTGGTTGATGCGCCTCTCAACTACAATCGTTTTCTAGGGCGTAATTGGACTTATGCTATGATATCCATTATGTCGTTATTTTTTTACGTTCTACTCGTTCCTCACAAAGGAAAGAATATGATGATCAATTAATTTCCCTTTACGCATTTTGGTCCTACTTCATTGGTGGGGCCTTCGGTCCCCATTATTGATAATTCTCAACAATCAATTGAGAATGTTGGTGTTGAGATGTATTCCTCCTTGATGGGTACTTTTCATTTTGTGACATCAATTTCATATATTAATGTCATCTCTGATGAGTGTTCATTGTCGATGAGGTCTATTCCTTTTTGTACTTCATATTTCAATGACCCTTGGTGTTATAGCAAGATTTGCCTCACCCTATGCAATCTTGCACAGAGGGACTTTTTCCATTTTCTTGTGCAGACTTGAAGTCCCTATTTGGAAATCCCAGAGATAAAAACATGATTTTTCCACATATATGTGCCCTGCCTATATTACATCATGCGTATATGAAGGTTGCACCACTGGAGCCTACGTACATTGGGAAATGTGACCAAAATTAAAAATGGTGTCAGGTTTCCATGTCACGTCAAGAGATCAATGATCCTTGGCCTTCCATATACTAGAAACGTTTTGACTCAGCCCTTCAGTTCCACTTGAAGGCTATAAATGAGCCAAATCCGAGCTATGAAAAATAGGAGAAAAAATTCAAATTTGAGAGAAAAGTTACTCTGGAGAAATTTTTCACTTCACATTGAGTCTGCATTCCTTTTTCCTTTAACTCTTAACACATTTTTCATCCCCCAAGATCTTACCTTATTGATTTATAATTTCATTGTCTCTCTTATATGAGCTTTCCTTTGGTGGAGGATTGAAGTGGTGGAGGCCCATATGGAAGGAGCTTAGTTTCTCGGTTCTGAATCATGCCGACACGAAAGTTTGTAAGTCATTCACTTCTGCTGATTATATCTTAATAGAAATACTCTTTTCTGGTCCAATTAATAGCTCACAAATATTTGAATTATTATTCCATGGATGTATTTGTTATGAATGTTGATGGATTATGCTATCTAATGTGATAACATTATATATTATCACCATATGCTTACATTGCTTGGTTGTTCAGGACTACTTGCAGGTATATTTCTTTGGATCAAGTGCTCAACGATGGACTTCATCAAATGTATGGATGAGGTAGGCTTCTTATCTTGTCTTGTTAGCATATTTGTTTATATAGCATACTTGATATTAGAGTTGATTTCTGCAGTCATTTCCGTCTTTTGTGGTTTACCCCTAGCCATAGAGAGATTTTCCTCATAACACTTGGACCCTACCTTCCCCAACTATGGTGTACGAAGGTCATTCACACATCGGGATGGTGAGGCCCTTGTCCATGGTAGAAGTTACATATCGAACTATTCAAGAAGGTATTGTTGACCCAAATCATTCCTCCTCGCAGACGAACAAGATGGATCCTGTCTTAGATCCCATATGGGTCATCCAATCATATTGTTCACATGATTTCCTTGATGATACTTTACCCTTGAATGAATCCATCTTAGAGTCCATGTCTGGTCTTGATAGGCCTTGGGAATATATGCATCATTGATTCTATTTCTGCTAGAGCTTGTTAGGATTGAACAAGATGATTTTAGGTCCACCCTGAGTGAGATGGTCAACCATGCCATGGTTCCATTAGATACCCATGGTATTTATGCTTAATGAAACATGGAAAAAATTTATCCTACCATCGTGATCAACATTTCTTGAACCCATGGTAGAATTGAAATCATATATATCAGTGTAGATTTTTCTCCTAAGGAAATTTAGATCTACACTGATATCTTCAAGGAATTACGAGATGTATTTTCTTGATTGTACGAAGAGATGCCAAAGATCGACCCCAATATTTTTGAACATGAAATTAAAACTTATATGAATGCTAAACCTATTCAACAACATCTTAGAGTTGTAAATCCTAGGAAGGTCCCTGCTATTAAGGAAGAGTAGGAGAAGTTTCTCAATATTGGATTCATCTAGGCAGTTACCTTGAATGAATGGGTGTCTAGCCATGTTCCCATAGATAAAAAAAAAGGAACCAACCATGTATGTATGGATTTTAGGGACCTGAACAAATCTTGTCCTAAATATAACTTCCCCACTCCTTTTATTGACCAGATTATTAACGAGTGTGCAGGAAGTGAATTATTTTCCTTTATGGACATATTTTTAGGTTATAATCAAATTCAAATCAACCCAGAGGATCAACATAAGATGCATTTTATTTGTCCTTGGGGTACCTTTGCATACTAAAAAATGCCTTTCGGTCTTGAAAATTCTGAAGAAAACTTTCAATGTGTCATGACCTTTGCGTTTCACAATATTAAACATATCATCAAATATTTCCTAGATGATCTCATTGCTCACTCTCGGAAGAGGGTAGATCTATTGACTCACCTTCGACTAGTATTTGAGAGATGTCACTATATCTCATTTGGTTGAACCCTCACAAATCCATATTTTGTGTTAGTTTTCATCATCTTTTAGGATTCATAGTTTTGAGCATGGGATCATGGTGGATCTATGAAGGTTGAGGAAATACTTTGATTTCCTCCCCATGAAACATCCAACAACTTCAGGGTTTACAGGGGAAGGATAAATTCCTGCATCATTTCGTAGCCAACTATGCAAATATAACTAAAGGTTTCATGCATCTTTTGAAAAAGGACACTTTGTTCATATGGGATGAGTGAGCCCAAGAATCCTTTGATTCTCTTAATAAATCCTTGGTATCAACGCATCTATTGAAGCCCCCAGACTATAGTAAAGAACTTTTTATTTACATAGACACGTTCGAAGGGATGGTTGGTATGGTTCTTGTTTAGGAGGATGAAGAGCTCCATGAGAACGTTATATACTACCTTAGCTGAAACTTATTTGGTCCTAAGCTCAAGTACTCCCACGCAGAGAAGCTAGCCTTAACCGACATACGTGCAGTTCAGATATTGCATCACTATCTATTACTCTGCAAACTATCATGGTTGCGGATATCAATCAATTTCAATATGTCCTTACTAGGCATATCATTGGAGGGAAATATAATAAGTGGATTTTTATTTTTCAAGAATTTGATCTCTATCTTTCCTCAACGAAATCCAAGAAATCGCTAGTTTTTGTGGAACTGATGTCAGACTTCCCTAGATTGGATGAGGATATTTTTCATGATGTTTCTTTCACAGATGAGCATATATTCCTTATCTCATCTTTGAACCCTTATTATGGATATATTTTAATCTACCTTCAAACCATGAAGCTCCCCCATCTTCTGTTGAGAGACGATCGACGAAATATACGTCATCATGCTAAGAACTACTATAATATTGGTGACACTTTGTATCGTCGAGGGGTAGATAATATTTTGCATCATTTTTTGACTCATGAGAAGGCTAAGGCCATTCGTAATGAATTTAAATGTGGGGCATGTGGTGCTAATTTATCAGGGCTTGCAACAACCCAAAAGATGTTGCGAGCCGATTATTTTTGGCCATCAATTTTTAAGGATTGCATTGAAGCGATCAAGAAGTATCATCCTTTCCAGGTGTTCTCCCAAACAATGTGCTAGCACCCAAACCCTATTAACCCAGTCATTATCGTCAGTCCCTTCACTAAGTGGGGGGTCAATTTCATGAACTACATCCCAACCTCAGTTGGGGAGCACCATCATATTATCCTGGCCATGGAGTATTTTACTATATGGGATGAGGCAATGCCTACCATTAAATCCAATGATAAAACTACAACATTTTTCATATTCAATCAGATTATAGCCCAGTTTGGAGTCCCAAAAGATATTTCCATTGATCTTGGAAGTCACTTCCAAAATGAGACGATGACAAGGTTGGCATCGGAACTCGTTTTATTCACAATCATTCTTCCCCTTGTTATCCCTAAGAAAAACGAAAACTAGAGGCAATGAATAAATCTATAAATACAATTTTGAAAAAAACTGTCAGAAAGAGTAAATCTAACTAACATGTGATGATTTACCCTTCACTTTGGGAATACCAAACCATGGTAAATACTTCCAATGGTTTCTCTCTGTTTCAATTAGTACACTACATGGAGTCAATTCTTCCTATTGAATATGAAATCCATTTCTTTAAATTGGAAATCGATCTCCTACCTAACATGACCGATCTCGAAGAATTCATTGTACACCTAGAGCACCTCGATGAGAATCATAGAGACGCCTCTATGACTATCGAAGCGAATACAAAACATGTTAATATCTAGTATGATAAGTTTGTCTATCCCTGACAATATGCTGAGGGTGAATTGGTCCTCCTTTATGACCAACCTAAGGAACCACTAGAGGCCAGAAAGTTCAACCCCATGTGACATGGTCCTTATATCATGTAATTCATCCTAGAGAAAGTATCCTATGAATGATAAGATTATGAGGGGAATGTGTTAGATGAGCCCAGAAATGGGATCTACCTGAAAAAGGTATTACACTTGAGCCTTCAACACTACTATAAATGGATAGAATTTCTGACGCCCTATTGTCATACCCCCGACGTTTGATGTCACTCAACCACCGCTTATGAGGGCTCAACAGGCATTGGAAAATATCCCATGGTTTTTACGACATTGGAATATCGTCGGTATTATGACTCCCCTAACGTTTGACGACTGATGACCGTTAAAAATTTAATTTCAATGGACAACTGAAAAACTACCGATGATGTCTGTCAGTCTATCGACAAATATTTCGACGCGATCGACGAGCATGTTGTACTTCTGATTCTTTTCTGGGAGCGTTTCCCGTCAAAAGTCTGACCTGTAGTAGTCGGAAGACCGACGAACCTGAATATTTAAAAAAAAAAAAATTGTTGAAAAGAGGCGAGGCATTATTTTTCTCAAGTTCATAAAAGGCACAGAAGGTTTCTTCAACACCGACCAGCCCATTCTGGTTGCCAAATTCTACAAGATCCCGAAGAAAATCATCGGTTGGCTCAAGCTTCAGCAAAGGAAGAGATGTATTGGTTGTTGCAATTGGAAATGGGGCAAAGAAATGGAATGGAATTTATCAAAAGATGATTCTATCAAGTAATAGGGCAAAGAAATGGCATGGAATTTATCAACATTAGTCCCTCATGGCTGCATAAATGTATTGTCCATGTTCATA
>ML780259.1:635214-653217 GCA_009831015.1 Picea engelmannii | reverse complement strand
ATATATATATATATATATATATAGAAAAATAATTACCTTAATGAAGGTATGCCAATCATGTGTTTTTACCCCACCAAATTCACCTTTCTTTGTTAAGATATTATTTATGTTTGAAGAAAAACCCGTGGGAAATTTTATTCTCTCAATGACCTCTTTTACATCATTGCTTTGTTGCTATGTTAATAACTAGGGAAGGCTATTTCTATCTCCTTCGCTATTTGATTGGATCCCACTTTGCATTGCATGATTGGCTTTCTGAATGTCACTACAAATCTTGATGACTTTTTCTTTATCCCTCCTACCATCTATGATTCACCATAATGTTTCTATCACATTCTTCCTAATATGCATTGTATCAAACAAATGAGTTATTTTTAGGTTTTCATAGTAGGGAAACCTCATGAATTGAGAGGGATAACTTTTCATTCCTCATGGGAGCCCATTGTTAATACCTTCACGACATTAATGAAGAATAAAATAAATTCAATAAAATAAAAATTCATAACATTACATATACAATATTACATAAACAAATTGCAATATACCATCTCGACGACTTTTGTTATATCCCAACTTCCATAGGTGAGGTGTCATTCTTCATGGTTTTATGTAACATCCCGCTCTGGTGCACTGAGAAAACTTATTCTTTGAGGACACTTGCTCGCAAGTGATCTGGACTTTTATGATAAGAAAACATTTATCCTTGATTATGATGCGATATGATAGATGACATGATGTTTTACTTCTTTGACATAGACAGGTGCTATTGACTCGGTTTTACTGAGTGTGCAGGGTTTTTGACCTTGAGGATGCAGAGGCATCAATGGGACCCCTTGGACTCTGGATTGAGTCAGGGAGTGTGCTATTTGGGTTGAATGTTTTACTATTATTTTAGTACATTTGATCATATGATATGATGTGGACATGTTCTGACATGTTTGTTGATGATGCTGACGATAGCTTGCCGACCAGACTCACATATGGAGTAAAGGGGCCACACACGATTTCCAGAGAGGTTGAGGGAGAGGTGTGGACAACAGCCCTGCCACAGCCTACTAGCACTCTCACCGTGGCTCGAACTGTAGGTTAACGATTACCTAGTTCGATAGGATCCATGATGTCGTGAGGGAAAACTATGACAATCACTCACGATGATTCTAAGGGGAGTGCAATAAGGCGGGGGCCTTATTCCTTAGAACCCTTAGTCTCCCACAAGTTCACCTAGCGGAGTGTTGACTCTAGGGGTTATTGATGTCTACCAATCAGTCAAGAGGTGAGTGGCACCCTTGGAGCAAGTGGTGCATCCTAAAGGGCACGTCGTCCAAAAGAAACACAAGAGGTGAGTGGCACCCTTGGAGCACGTGGTGCATCTTGAAGGGCACGTAGAAAAAAAGAAACGAACGAGGTGAGTGGCAGCCTTGGAGCACGTGGTGCATCCTGAAGGGCACGTCGCATTGATGTTGATGAAGGAACAAACTTAGATGGCCCTAAGACTTTTAACACATGAAGAAATTCTTAACCAACTTCCCTAATTAAATGTCGCCCAGTTCAGACTCTAAGTCCTAAGTCTAAAAACTTCCCCAGGGTAAAACTTTTGTCTAACCTTAAGAAAATGACCCTATAAAAATAAAAATAAAAATTTAAGCTAAAACCCACTTAAGTAATAGTCTTAGTCTTCATAAAAATTTTGGAGTAAAATGAAGAGAGTAAGAATTTAATTAAAACTAGTGGATTTAAAAATTGCAAAGAAGAAATTAATTCTTAACTTGTGAAAGTATAAAAAGATATTAAATTAATAATAAAAAGGAAAAGATTGAATGGCGCAATTTCCATTGTGGCTCTAATAAAAAGGGGAAAGAAGGGAATAATAAAAATTAGGAAACTAAGGAATAGGGGGAAACATAATAATGGAAAGAGGGGAACTTATGGTAAAAAGCGAGGTCACATAGTAAGGAATCTGCAATTAAGGACCTTCTAAAATGAACTAAATTAGCAACTTCATTTTAGGGAAAGTATTTAAACCTGAAAGGGAATCTAGGAACACCTAGGAGTAAATTTAGGAGCAACTCTAGGTGGGTGAGGGAATTGAGACAATTAATAAATTTAAAGAAAATAATTATTGGAGAAAAGAGGGGGATGGACGACACTTGTGCGAAGGAGAATATTTAGAATATTTTTATTAAAACTTAATTTAAATGTGATTTAGGGAAAGTTGGAGGTTCTAAAAACTCTATAAAAGAAACAGAAGATGAGGAATAAAGGGATCAGTTGTTAGCGTAACGTTACGCTTCCGGAATTGTGACTTGACTGATTACTTGTGGGGAGTTGGGATTTTCCAGCTCGGATAGGAGTGGTAGCTCGGCCTTGCGAGGTGAGCTGGGAGCTAAACGTTCCATCTGGATAGTGTGTGGCCCCTTTGCATCTCAGGGGTCTAAGGGGGAAGTAGAGTACCCCTAGCGTTGGCTGGGAGGTACCAGTGTAGTCTTGACGGTCGACGAGCGAGAGCGACACGGAGCGCACGAGAGTCATTCGAGGCAGGCGATAAGGAAACGGTATGATCTTTAGTTGGTAGAGTAGAATGCATATTTATTTATTTTGGAAATTGAAATGTTATTGTTGTAAAATGTTGACTCAGCTGTTGTAATCCAGAATTCATTGGAAAATAATCTATACTCAGCCTATTGTATCCACATCCTTAAATGTCTCCCTCCGTTGTCGTCCTTGGCCAAATGGTTTGTCTGGCTCCTTGGTGCGTTGATAATCTTGGACTAGACTGATGGCGAAGTTCCTTGTTAGGCATTTTATTTCCAGTATAGTTTTTCTATGCATTTTGTCTCTGCACAAGTAATAAGGATTGAACTCGGTCTTAAGCTTTTGCCCTTTTGTTGAACGCCTAAAATTATATTTTCTAGGTTCTGGTTGGGGTGCTGCTCTTCCTGGGTTGAGATCTTCATGCTTCTGAGTTACCTTTCACGTTGTATTATTCCTGGATGTTGTTTATTCGCTTTTAGAATTTTCGTTGTACAAATTTACAGTCATTAACATTCGCTTATGTAGCTAAGATGCATGGTTGTTTTTTTTTACATGGAGGTGATGCATGTAGTGAATTTATGCAGTAATAATACAACTCGTACGGCTATTTTTTACATAGATAATGAAATTTTTTTTTACTGTGGTAAGAACATTATATTTATAACATTTTACCCTGTCTTTTACTTCAAACTCTTCCAGTAGAGGACGTGTTGGCAAATTCGCTCAGCAAAGGCGAATTCGTCAGGTTTAGATAAGGGCCTATTACTCTTGCCTTTTCTTCCCACCAGCCATTGCATACCTGTTCACCTTAAACGCTCAGGAATGGAACACCCTGGATATATATCTTGGAAAAAGTGTGGCATGAATGCATTTTCTTTCCCTTTCACAAATTGTCGGTCCAACTGAAGGAAGAATCGCGATTTTTGTAATGCGCGTTGTTTTTCATTTAGAGGGTAGTGTTCCCCTGCATGTCGTTTGTTGTTGCATTTGTTTCCCTATTCTTCCTATGGCTACTGAGTTTCAGTTGTGTTGTCATGAGTCGGTTGTTGGTAATTTCAATTTTCCCAACAACACCATGTGGGGGTCAACCCACACCACCAGCGAATTAATTTATTACTACTTGTTGACTGTTATGAGATAGACGACCCACATGTTTCAGGACTTGGAGCGATTATATTAAAGCCCTTACCATGACAGGCCTGTAGAAACTGAGGCATGGTTATAATGAATTTACTGACACACAACTTTTACCTACAGACTATTTTATTGGAAACCAGAATTGAGACTGGTTAGATTAAAGAGTTATCACAGAGTTTGTCAGTAAATCGCAGAACCTTAATTTCATTGACAGCTTGTTTTGGGGTTCAGTCAACACAGCTAGGCGACTGACTCAGACTTAGGCGCTCCATTTTAGGCACAAATTTCTCCTGACCTGTGTTTTTCCACTCCGACTTGAAAAAAATAGGGGTAGGTTATGACTGAACCTGTGCACGGCTTGATAGCGTGCATTACATCCTAGAAACCTCTCGACGTCTTGGTTCCATATCATTAATGAAGTCGGGGCTGGTGCGACTTTTGTTGCGGTACCATGATGAGAAACGCTCATTAGTTCTGATGACTAATAGCTGTTGTGTTACACTTTTGAAAGTTATTTTCTTCGTTAAATCCCATTGGGCATTGTTTTGAACAGAGGGGAGTGGCCAACAAGTTTATTTTTGTAAATGAGCAAGGTAACCAGGTTAGTCGAGGAGCCCCTCATGAACTCATAGTTCTATTTTAAAACGTTTAAGTTGACCGAAGATTCTAGTAGAATAAACCCACCTTCATCTTCCTTAGTAAGTCCTTTATAGAATTTGCATGACAATTGTGATACTCTTGAATTGTTGACTTGTAACTTTCTGTTCAGAAATGTAATGGAATGGTTAGCACCTGAATTGTAATGTTACTTATTTGCAATATTATGGTAACATAAAATGAAAAGATATTGTTAATTATTAGATATGTTTCTGAAATTTTGTTGTTATTGATGATATAATCTAGTATAGTAATGGATAGAAGCATTGTTACTATAATTTATATTGTTATAGTAATTTGTAAAAGGTAACTTCATTGTAATAGGTTGTTCTAATATATAGGGGTAATGCTATTGCCTTTCTAAAATAAATGAAAGTTAGGGTTAGATAATATTTGTGATGTAATGCATTGATCTTCCCATTGCATTGTTATGGCAGTAGAATGTAAACACATTGTCACCTTCCGAAATTTTTTGTTATTTTAATATAATAAGGTAATGTCAATGATATATTCATTGAATTGTAAGGGTAATGTTATAGCTCATAAATTAAAATGACATGTTGGTGTTAGGTCACGTATAAAATGTAGTATCTACTGTGTTTTTAATTGCTAGATTGTGTAGTCAAATATAATGACTATATATTGTTAATGTAACCCGGAAGTGTAAAGTTATCATTATTTTATTTAAAATGCTATCTTATTATAAAAGTAATGATACAGTCATTTATGGTCAGGTTTTGGTAGTTCCATTGTTGTTGCTAGAATTAAAGCGTAAAGTCCGTGTAATTTAAATACAATGCGAATGTAATATAGAAAGCAATGATATGTTTATGTTATGGAGCTGTTATGGTGATTTAGTTATGATTGATAACTTGTAAAATGTAGGGTCCTTGAATCTAAGTGCAATCAATTAATATAATTCAGTCAACTGGATTTTGCAATTAACTAAATGTACATTATTTAAGGCTAGGTTGGTAACTCACCGCTTAATGGAAATCAAATGGAGCAGTTGGTCTGTAATTATGTCCTTGAGTCTTAATAATGGATGGTCGATATTGGAGTCCTTCTTACTTGCACCTTCATTGAGGACGTAGTTGTTCATTTAATTTTTGTTGCACTTGGTTGTAATCATTTAATTCTTGGTCTTCTTGAGCCGGGCGGGATGTAGACACCTCCATGTTCCTCAGAATAGTCGCCATCCTTGAGACCTTAAATGGTTAAAATCGATGGGAACCTGGGCTTGAGCATTGCTTATGTGTCTTGGAGGTCCTAACCATTACAGGGTAGGACGGGCGGGTAGTCAGTCTTACTTATTGTCGATTGATCGTCGTTAATGCATGCAGTTACTTGTTAGGCATCTTATGTCATCTTGTTATGTTCATCGTGGTTTGAGTCTTATTTGTCATCGGGTGGCGACACAGAGTCGAATGTATTTATTAACCTTGTACACACGCACACATACACAAAAAAAAAAAAAAAACTTATTGCACTTGTTATAAGAGGTTGTTGGCGTAACGAGGAGGAACGTTACATTTTAATCCAGTCTCTTCTTTCCCATTGAAAAGATGTTTTTCAATAGTACGATAACTATGGTTCTTAGAGAGAAAGTGCCTATACTCATCAAACACCTCCTTTCCTAAAGTTTTTGAATGCTGAGATTTGATCTTAGGACCACAAACTGGACATGCAAATATACCCTTTGTTTCAAGACCTGCAAAAGTTGGATTAATAATTATGTCAATTATACGAAGGGGATTATTTAAAAAAACATGCAGCATGGTATCTTCAAATAATTATATACTATAATTAAAGTGCAATGGATCGTTATATACCACAAAAATGTGTTAGTCCTGGGGCATCGTGAATTGTCCATACAATTATTCCACAGAATTGAAATTCCTTTTGCCTTATTGGTTTACAAACGTCATACATAGTGATGTCGGCCCATAACTTTAGTAACTCGTCAATGAGAGGCTCGATATATACATTCATATCTTTAACCTGGTACTTACCTAATTGTTTGAAATTACACATAATTACTAATGTGATGTTCATATATAAGTAAATAAATAAATACAAGATATTATGCAACAAGAAATGCAAATGAAATCTTACATTCAGAAAATTAATGATAACATTACATACCTAGAACAATCATTGTCAACATTATGTGCTCCCTCTTTATTGACATCCAAGGAGGAATGTTATTGTTGATAACAAAAATTGGCCACACTGAGTAAATAGACCTAAGCTCCCCAAATATATTAACACCGTCAGCGGCCAATGAAAGCCTAACATTACGAGGTTCATCTTTAAAAACTGGCCATTTTTCCTCAATTTCCTTAAATGCATAACCATCTGCAGGCATTCAAAGAACACCATATCCACTTCTATTACGTGCATGGTAATCCATAAACTGTGCTATGCTTTCGCACTGGAACAATCGTTGCAAATGTAGAATTATGGGAATATGACAAAGAACCTTACGAGGCACCTTTTTTGTTAGTTGATCGGTTCGATATCTACTAGTATGACATTGTAGGCATTCTATTTTCGACGCATGTTGTCCATAGTATATAATATTATCATTGGGACATGCATCTATAGCTTGATATTCCATTCCAATTTCTTTCATAATGGCATTTAAATCTTGGTATGTGTGAGGTAAAATATTTGACGACGGTAACAGAAATTCACCTAACAATCTACGACATAAAAAATAAGTAAATAGTGTAAAGAATTTTATAATTTGTAAATATTTAATTCTTATTTCAAACATTAATTAAAACTAAAACCAAGCAAAAAAAATAAACCTTTATGTATACGTGATGATGAACCATATTACATACCTTAGGATCTTTGTCATACAATTGTTTGACAAACCATTCAAAATCTTGAAGTTCACTAACAATAATGTAGCAGAAAGAAGATTTTCTTTTGAACCTTCATAAAGTGGTTTTTCTGCCTTCTCTAGTAGAGGTACATCAATACCACCAATTTCCTCATCATCATCCTCGTTCGGTCGAGTGAACAAGTCTTGTATCAATTCATTTGTCCCATCATCTTCAACTATATTGTTATTATTGTCATCTTCTTCCATAGGATCATTAACTTTATCTTCAATATTCGACACTCCAAATTCCTCGGCACCTTGTAGTACAACATCATTTCTACTAGTACTTGGCGCATTCGGACTCTTAGGGGGGAAACCTGACTTTATAATTAAAAACAGTCAGGCAAAATTAGTGTACTGCATAAGAAATATTTAAACAATATAAAATTTTATAAATACAATCAATATAAAGATATAATAATGAATATATAGTTTACCAAGGGATGATATTCGTTCGGTCCACCTTCAACATGCCCATGGGTTCTACAATGTCTTACAGTTGTTTGTATTAAAATTATTCTGACTTTTGTGCTCCCGCATTTAGTGCAAGGGAAATAACGTCTCTCATCACCTTGTCCATAATATCTCCACATTATTCACCACAACCAAAATATTGAGACGATTATGTTATAAAGTTCAGTGATGATGTGCTAGATCTATTCGATTCTTGAAATGCAATAGACCAAACCATACAATATATTTTACCACATAAGCTTCAAAGCTTCACCATAACCAAGTAACATAATCAAATGACATAATAGAACTAGGGAAAGAGATCAAGTCACATATAAGCATGGAAAAATTAGCATGTTCACAGACGACATAAAATCTACATAAACGTATAAGGTTATAAAATATTAAAGGAGACAAAAGAAATAAAATATTTAACTAACCTTCAAAGTCTAAAATCCTCTTGCACGCCTAACAATGATCACAAAACTAAGCTCTGTAGATCAAATATCAGTTCGATCTCTTAATCAAAAAGAAAACCTTCACATAAAAAATAAGATTAGCAGAGCTATAACACATAAAAAATGTCGCAACTATAACAAATTAGTCGAAATTCGGTTCGAATTAACTAATTTATAGATTCTTCATCGTCGGAATTCTGACGACTATAACCCTAAATTAAGGTTGACCATTTCGAAGTAAATGAACATTATGTTGACCTACAAACAACCATATTAAAGTGTCGGAACTGAGCGTCATACTTCCGATGATCTTAGAACACCTCGAAAATCCGACGTTATCGGGACTAATTTAAAAAAAAAACAGTCAAATTTCATTTTTTTTTTTCGACAAAAAAATTGATTTTATCGCAATCGTCATAATAGTTCGTCAATTTTTTATCCTATATGTAATAGTTCAAGCTCAGGCATGACCTTTGTATATTAGTGTATCTTAATGTATATACTTATTTTTTTTCCTCTTTTGCATCGTCGACTTGCTTATTGAGCTTTCCCTTGGTTGGTATATGTCAATGAAATCTTTGGTATACCTAGGATTCACTAACGGTTCTAGTCATCATATGCGGAACATCGATTCCACTACTTCGTTTATCTATTCACCTAAGGTACAAATGGTGTCGTCTGGTGGAATTTTTCTAGACCCATCAACGAATAATTTGGTTGAGTATCGTTCCTTTATAGAGTTGTTACACGATACCATTTCACATGGTGTTTGATCTTTAGAAGTTTGTGTGGAATCCCAATTAGTTGTATTTCAGTTGAACAACAGTTACAATTTGAGAGATCCTAGTTTACTCTAAAGATTCCTACAGATACGTCTTTTGGAACAATACTTTTATTTTCTTATAATCACATCCATAGAAGTTCTAATCAAGTATCTGATGCATATGCTAATTACATTTTATATTTTCATTTGTCACATAAATAAGTAGAGAAAAAACACATTCATACATTCATCCATTGTAACATATAAAAGTAAATATGAAGACCGATTCTTTTTCTATATTTCATCGTTTGAAGTCCAAAAAATATGGTGTCATAGTACAAAATTGGGCTTATTCCCTCAAAATATATGTTCGGTACATCACATAACCATGGAATCTAATATTATGGTGTCGAATGTGTGTCATGATATCACACTATGGAATTTTCAAGACGTCGGAAGAGTCTCACCCACATAAGGGGTACCCTCACCACATGTCTCTGCATCACCTCTGGAAGATCCTTTACTTGGACCATAGGAATCATGTGCGTCAAATAGGACAGGTTTCCCTGCACATTCTAGCGAACTCTCTCTGCTTCCCCGCCTACTATCTCATCTCCTCATCCCCTACAATAATGTTGTGGGAACACTTCTTGTCTTCACGGACCTACGTCTGTGTAAGAAAATAATTGTTAATATTTGATACCATACAAAAATATTTTCATTTTCATTTTTCCTTTATCAAATTGAAAAGAACAAAAAAATGAAATATATAAAAACCAATTGACATCGATCTCTCCAAAGGAGGATCTTGGTGGTAATGGCATGTGTTGGACTTCTACTCACTTTTTCTACTTATTGGGCTCACCCGGGTTGAGATCTAAATAGGTTTCCAAAAAAACCCTCTAAAACTATCGTCCCTCATGGTAAACCAGAAGGAAACACAGTACATAGAGTGTACTATGCAGTCTCACTCAACATATTTCTATGGGTGACTGCAAAGCTCAAGTTCATGTAGCCTAGGAAGTAGTGGGGATCTGAGATTTGATTGATCTTCTTCAGGACTTAAATTGGTTATTCATTCTATTACGCCTTAATTTTCATTCATTCGTTAAGCCCGTGAATGCATTCTAATATATTTAACTAAACCATTCATCCATCCATTCATAACTAAATACTGAAATAAGATAAATATACAATAAAAGAAACACATAAAACAAGTTTTACTATGGTTCACCCCCTCCTGGGATACATCCACAAATATATGGCTTCTCTTCTCTTTTATTAGGTTTGCTGCAAAATATGGATCTTCACGCACTACATCTTTGATCATACAATCAAGGAAAAGGTTCAACAACCTCTGTGAGGCATACTAGATCAGACTAGGATCCTTATCCTATGATATAACCCTCAAAATATGGACTACTTGGCTCTTCTACAACTCAACATCTTTCAAAACTATATCAGAACTAAAATAGTCAAACTAAACTAGTATCCAAACTAATCAAAACCAACAAGAATGACTTGGAAACCCAGACCTATACCTCCTGGTTCTTATTTATACTATTTTACAAGATCATTAGTTGTTACAATATCTTACCAAAACCCTAACCCTAACATTGTTATGTTTTCCTGCCTATGCGCCTTGTATTCTTTCCACCTTTGCATACATATTTCCCTCACATGTGTTTATTTTCTTGCTAGTTGATCTTCTCCAAAATTGGGCCTTACCTTCCAAAAAATAGTCCTTTCCTCAACATAGGCATGTGCCCAATAGGCCCCTAACACTAACATGTGGCTCGTCCTGAGCCACCTAGGTAGTGTGCACTCCCTTAATAGCCTCTGCCAAGCTATGTAACTTGTCCTTCAATTCATTTCCTCTTTCTCTTATCTGCACAACTTTTCCTATTAGCACTTCTAGTTTCTGCATTGTTATTTCCTCCTGCATTAGCACTACTTTCAAATATGACTGCAGGTTATTCATATCTTGAGTACCCTTCATGTGCTATGTAATGATCATTGTTTGTTTCCTCTATTTGAGGTTTTGTATGTCTGCACTCACTCTTTCCTCTTATTGGTCCCATTGTTGGACCTGTTTGTCCTCTTCCAGCGTTGTCCAGAGCTATGCGGATCTATCAAACAATTCTTCTACTATGCTTTCTTGTTTCTCCATCTCAACCATTTCGATTGCAGCTTCTTGTTTTCTTTTTTCTCTAACCTCTGGAAGAGTCAAAGGGTTAATCATTTCCTTTAGTTCATTGATATCATGTCTCTATTGATCAATGGTTTGTGCAATGAGGTTGATATTCTCCTCTGTACTTCTCTCTGATGCTTACGCATTGTTTGGGATGAGGTTGTATGTCATTGTCAATCCCCACTCCAATATGTATGTGTGTGATTTCTCTTCCTCCTTATCTATGGTCAATTGGTCGCATGTTATTTGTAGCATCTCTGTGACCCCTCTACCCACCTATAAATTTTTCACATCCGTGAGGGCCCTAGACTGCACTTATTGCATGACACTAGCCTAAATGTATAAGGACTTTGTAGGTGTGTGTGCCATGATCAGTTCCACTTTCTCTAATTATTCTAGTGGTTTCTGTGTAATCTCCTGATCAAATATGATAATTTCACACGTAACCAAGAATATTTCCCTTTCCTGGATGAAAAATTGCACAGATTTTTCGCCTTCTTTCTATGCAAGTGGCCTCTATGTCCTTTCCTATTGGTGCATGAAGGCCTATGATCATACCTGGCTCTGTATTTGTTGTATATTTTCATGGACCTCTAGAAACTTGGCCATGATCTCTTCTCGTTGTGCTTCTACAAATCGAACCACTTCTTCTCCTCGGTCTTGGAGTTCGTCTGCGACTAGCTCTACATCATCCTCTGTTAGGGTGATGCATGGATCTTCTATCTCATGTTTTCTTTTCTTTCGCACTTATTTTTCTTACACGGGTTTCCTTATTATCTGGGAGGTCTATGCCACACTTGTTGTACCTCAAGCTCCCTCTTCTGCAGACTGTGCAATATCTCTCTTTCTGGTATGTGGCCAGCTTTCTTTCCTTACTGCAGTGGGTGTCCTCCTTGATCGTTTTGGTACTGTTCTTCTCCCACTTGGTTGAGTCTGCAATGAATCTGTTCTAGTATTATTAGTCGAGCTACTTGTTCTGGCTGACGATCTTGCTTTGTCCTTATATTTAGGTTTAGAGGATTTTTTTGTGCATGTCCTCGTGGCTGTTTTTTCTACTGGTAGTTTTCACTGCGCAGGTTAGTCTTTGTTAATCCAGTCAACTTCCTCTTTGGTGATGTAGTACTACATATTCAACCACACCTTCTTGGGATCCCTCATGGCTTGGATCCATATATGATGCTAGGATTCCTTGAGTTTGGCTATCCCCTATGTATCTTGTGCTACCTCAACTGGTACACGCCGCACATTCGTTGTGTGTTGTTGGATGTCTTCTACCAACATGGAGAATACTACATTATTGTCCTGTTGCATCGTGTTTTCATTTTCCTACCATAGAGACTCGTATTTTTCCATGTAGCACTCTCCCATTCTGTCCAAAAATGTCAAGAATTCGGGCTCCTGCCACCCTTCCAGTGATATCAATATGATTAACCATGAATAATGGAACTCAGTTCCATTATCCTGTGCATCACGACAATATACTAAAAATTGTTTTAGCAGGTACGATGCCTAGCTAAACATAACTACCTTTGCACACTGCATGACCACTGCAATAATGTCTTTTGGCGCTTCCTCTCTGTGACATATCCTCAACAACTTGCATTCCATCAGCTTGCTGGAAAACATTCTCGCATTTTCAATGATGTATTTGATGGAAATACCTATGTTTCCCTGAGTAGTGTTGAACTATGCTTTAACCTACTCTTCCAGTTCTTTTTCATGCACCTTTTTATCTAGGTATTCTTTGGTCTACACACCAACTATGGGGATTCCTATGATTTTGGAAAACAATTCCACATCAATATGCACTGGTCTCTCCATCCATAGGATGTCGCCATGGACGCGATCGACTAGTTGTTTGAAACATAGGCGAACATTCTTCCCATGCCCAAAATTTGGGATGTCTAATAGATTCATACTGCATGAATTGTAGAGCCTAGTGATCCATTGTGTGGGATATAGTATAGTTTTATCAAGGGGTCCAATTTCCCCTATGTTTATGAGATAGTTCTCCTCAGCCAATTCTGGAAAATTGGCCACATCGTGCACGTCATGGTCAATGTACCTCATCTTAGGCACCTTTCCCAGCATGTCATCCACAGTGATGACTGCGTTTTGGGGATAAGGGAGTTTAATCTCCATGGTGTCTGGTGTCTTTCTTCTTTTTTCCCATAGAAGATGTGCTTGCGTCTACTGCGTCTATGTCTTCTTCCTCCTTGTGAAACTCTGGCCGGTCAGTGATGTCTTCGACCAACACTTCCTCTTGTTCTTGGGACTATTGCAGTCCCATCATTTCATCAATTTTTGCAAGCATCTCAGGGTCAGGGTTTCAAATTCCATTCTGAGCCCCATAGCTCTACCCTATTTCTCCTTGTTGCATTGTGGGAATATCTTCCCTGACTTGCATTGGGAAAATTAAGTCTAGGTCTGAGGTGGAAACACCCTCCATCTCGACCAAATTCTCTAGCTGTTGCATTATATCATTGCGCCTTTGGACCTACTGAGTACTCCAAACGAACTGTCCTAGTGCACCAACCTTCGGTGGAGTCATCTTCTCTCAAATTCAAAAACTTTCTTTCTCTTTCATAAACTGATAACTAGGCCACATATTATTTTTTCTCTCTGGGATCCAAATTCACTAAGTGTTGAATAATTATGTGCTTTCCACCTTTTATAGAGCTGGTCATATTCACTTTTCACTTTTCGCATGCATTTGCTTCGACTTCAACTTTTTACTACGCATTGTTTTCTTATATTTGTCATGGTAATTACTACACGTGACTTTTCTTTTCCAGTATTTTTGTATTTATTTATTTATTTTTCCCTCTTTTTCTCCTTTTTATTTCCTTTTCTCATTTTCTTGTTCTAGTATCTCCTATATTACACTATGTACATGTATTTTCTTACCGTGTTTTAACTTTTAAGCATTAGGCGGTTGACTGTCCCTATATAGTTTCAGTCGTATCTCGTTGATCATTCCTTTGAGTTATGTTCCTGCTAGATCCTTGGGCTGCACAGATCCCCCATCTATAACAATTTTTACTTCATAGGGCCCTAGCCAATGCATTCTAAATTTGCGAGGATGTTGAAAAATTTTACTTTCATAGAGTAAGACTAGGTCTCCTTCCCTGAAACCCTTCCTCTTGATATGTTTGTCATGTCATGATTTGTCTCTTTCTTTCTTTACTTCTTGGTGAAATCTTTCCAGAATCCTATCCTCTTCCATCTCCATTAGTTTATTTAACCTCTCCTTTACTATGCCTCTTTCTGTCATGTTGGTAATTGTTTCTATGCACAAAATGGTGCTATAAAATCTAATGGTACTACTTCTTCATGCCCATACACCAATCTGAATGGTGTTTGTCCTTTCAAATTCTTACATGTGGTATTGTATTCCCATAGTACTGCCAGTATTTTCAATTCCTAATCATCCCTATTGACATTACAGATCTTTTTCATACCATTCTCCAATATTTTATCGAAAGGTTCTACTATTCCATTTTCCTAAGGATGGTATGGTGTACTCTTCTAGTGATAGACTTCAAACTCCTCATTCATATCCCTGACAGTAATGTTGATAAATTGAGTACATTAGTCACTCATCAAAATTCCTGGACATCCAAATCTGGTGATCACTTACTCAAACAAGAAGTATGTTGTTGTCTTGGAATTGTAGTCTTTCACTAGTGCTACTTCTTCCCATATTGTTAAGTATGTTGTCGCAGTAATGATATATCTAGCTCTTGAACTTCTTGTTGGTGGATGAATTTTTCCAACAAAGTCTATTTCCCATTTTTCAAATACCTACAAAGTTACTTTTGGTCTTAGGGGAATCTCATCCCTTCTGTTAGGTTTTCAAACCCTTTGAAAAACATGACATGTCTGGCTATATTCCTTGGCATCTATGTGAATTGTTATCCACCATAATCCTCCACACAATACCTTATGAGCGATATATTTTCCTACAAAAGTTCCTCCAACTATTTCCTCATGAGATTCTGCCAAAATTCTAGGCCTTTTATGCTCTAGTACACACCTTCTCAAAATGTTGTCTGCGCCCATTTTATATAGGCGTCCTACAATCAATTGATAGTTTGCATATCTAACTACCAAATTTTTCTTTTTCATAGTTCTTAAATCTTATGGCACAATCCTTGTTCTTAAGTATTCAATAATATTAGCAAAGTATTCATCAACTACTTGTACTGAAAACAACTGCGCATCAGGGAAGTTGTCTTCCAAATTGGTAGGTTCCTCTCCATTAGTAACCCTTGACAGGTGTTGAGACCTAAAATTGACATTCTCATTACCCTATTATACTCTTCACCTATACCTTTTTGGGCCTACCTAAAGCTTGAGTGAATGACAAGAACACTACCAATTGCCAGTAATAAGGTCATAAGGTAAAGTATGGTTAACTCATGCATTTTGTGGTTTATTGAGTTAAGGAATTAAATATTTCATGTACTAATGCTCGATTTGTCATATGTGAATCTTTGACCTCTAGATGTCTAGCATTCCTGTACCAGCTCTGTCATGATCTGGTACCTGTGCACCAAGACTGTTGTTGTCTGAATCCGGTACCAAAGGCATCTGGTACTAAATCTTACCTGTTGTGATCTGGTACCAACAACACACACTGTTACGATTCGGTACCAACAACACGCATTGTTATGATCTGGTACCAATGGCCACGCTCTGTCATGATCCGGTACCACCTTTTACGCTCTGTCATGATCTGGTACCATCTACCTGTTACGATCCGGTACTAATATGGAAGATCCTAATGCACTAAGTTAAGTGCCAGATATCACCTAAGTCAATTGGTGGATATCTATTTTCTATGATAAGAATAGTTTGTTGATTACCTCATCCTCATGCACTTCATCTCATGAGGATGAAGCTAAAGATGTAACCGAATGATTAAACTTAACAACTGATTGATTTGCAAATCACTTCGCCTCCTTGTGTTTCACGATTCAGACTATTAAATAGTCATGGCAAGGATGGTAGAAGAGTAGGAGAGTTAGCATATCATTAATATGTAAGCATCATATGATAGTACAGAACATATCCTGAGTGAAGATTAATGGAATGTTATTTTATCTCCATATTCGGATTATCTATGATTAAGAATGAGTTGAATTGTTAAAGAGAGGTTTGATTTTATATTTTGAAGTGTGAGTGAGATTAATGTGTGTGTTAAAAAAAAGCTTCATGTAGACTTCAGTAGCCGACCTGTTGAAGTGGCAAGGGCCCACCTCCCAACAAAGGTCGGCCTCTTCGTAGATTAGCATTAGTGTTTGTTTTTAGTAGTATAAACATTAAATTAGCTAAAGTTTTAACTTTGTTAGATGATAGCAGTGCAACTTAGATTAAGATTTCCATTCTATAATTTCTTAGAGATATTTAATTGCTCTATTTTTGCATATTCCCTATTTATGTTCTCATGAATTTGATTTCCTTGAGTGATCATAGTTGTTGGTAGCAATAGTAAAAAATACTTGGATAAGAACTAGTGAATTTCATTATGAACCATAGCAGAACCAACATATTGACTATTGAACTACCCATGCTATGTTGATTGATGTGTGATTTCCTTTTAGAAAGTGTGGATTGCATAATTAGTTTTATGGGTCAGACATCAGAGTTGATCTATCAAACCAATTCCATCTCATACTTTCATGTGCCATAATGGAATAGATAGCCTCTCTATGAAAGACAACCAAAGTGCATTGTAGTTTTCTATTTTGATTTGTTTCCAGCATACATAATCTAGTTTGATTCTATACTCGTGACATTAGAAATTACCTTTCTTACTGGTGTCTTGTAACTCTGTTGATTACAGATCCTGGATTGATAATTAATGAGTGCATTATATTAGACATATAAGTAGCACAACATTTTGGCGCCGTTGTCGGGGAGTTGCAAACAGTAGGAAGTAATTTTTAGCTTAGATTGTTTGCATAAATTTTAATGTTTTAAAATGTTGCTTGAGAGAGGAGGATAAAACATTTAAGACATGAACGAAGAGCCACGCAGCCACTAGAGTGGGGTTCTCCAAAGCCAGGTTAACTTCTTACCTTCTAGATAGAATTAGGATTTCAATTCAGTTAAAGAATCAAATTTCCATTTTATGCATAGATATAGAGATAACAAGGGTAGATTTGTAAGCTCCAAAGATTCAAAAACAAACCCCCCCACTAATCCAACTGACACTCGTGTAGGAAAAATTCCACCAACAGAAAATTCAAGGGGAGCCAGTGAGGCTCCAGAAGGAGAACCTAAAATGGAAGAATCGGTATTGGGATAGGCAGAATGTGAGTTTGTTGAACATTTAGGAGACACGAAAAATCCAGTTTCTAAACCATCCATCAGTAGAATGAAAGAAGAAGAAGGAAATGAAGCTACAGAGAATGGGACCTTTGGGTTCCCAATCTTGGATATTTCCAGAAACGTCAGCATGAAGAATATCCCACTATCATCATTACCCACTTTCAAAGGTATGTCAACTGAAGATCCAGATTTATTTTTATTTGAGTTTGACATACTATGTAGAAGCTATAACTACTCAGATGATGCCCAAAAACTTAAGCTTTTTCCCACTACAATGAAAGATTCAGCCTTAAGATGGTTCATGAGCTTAGGAGAAAATACAATCCTTTCTTGGGATCAAATAAAAGACACATTTTTATGAAAATACCAAGACTATTGTAAGGATAATGTTAAAAATGACATTTTTAAAATGCATCAAATAGAAGATGAATGTCCTGAAGACTACCTAGAAAGGTTCTTATACAACTATCAAAAGTCAAAACTATTCACCTCAGACCCAACTGTAGTAAGAATTGTATTCTTGAAAGGTCTTAGGGATGATTGCATAGAAGTTTTAAACTTGTTGAGTTCAGGAGATGTACAC
>ML780259.1:618420-633206 GCA_009831015.1 Picea engelmannii | reverse complement strand
CTCTAGTTTGGAACCAGAACAAAAGACACAAGTGATTGAAATGCTCCAAAGACAATTTGATGCCTTTGCATGGGATTATGCAGACATGAAAGGAATTCACCCTGACACATGCACACATCATATCTACACTAATGACCAAATCATACTAGTCAGACAGCCTCAACGAAGGATGAATCCAGTCCTTAAAGATATTGTAAAAGAGGAATTGCAAAAACTCCTCCGAGCCAATCTCATATACCCCATTTCAGATGGTCAATGGGTATCTCCACTTGTCATAGTTCCCAATAAAAATGGTAAGTGGAGGATATGTGTAGACTTCTAGGAGTTAAACAAAGCCACCCATAGGGATTACTTTCCTTTACCATTTATTGATTAGGTGCTAGATACCCTATCCAGAAAGAAGTATTTTTCGTTCTTGGATGGGTTTAGTGGTTACAACCAGATAAAAATAGCACCTGAAGACCAGGAAAAGACCACTTTCACCTACCCTTGGGGCACATATTCTTATAGGGTTCTCCCTTTCAGACTTTGCGATTCCCCAACCACTTTTCAAAGAGTTGTCCTAGCCATTTTCTCTGACTTGACCAATGATTGTGTGGAAGTCTACATGGATGACTTTACAGTCCATGGACAAGACTTCCAGGAAGCATTGGAAGCATTGGACAGTTTAGAAAAAGTCTTGATTAGGTGTAAGGAAACTAACCTTTCCTTAAGTAATGAAAAATAAAAAATGATGCTCACTGAAGGTATTGTTTTGGGACATCACATTTCTCATTCTGGCATGAGAGTTGATCCGGCAAGGATTTATATCATCACACAAATCAGAATACCTTCCTCACAAAAGGAAGTTCGCAATTTAGAAAATGCTAGCTACTATAGAAGATTCATTCTAAATTTTACAAGCCTAGCAACCCCTTTATTTAAATTATTATCTAAAGAAGCTGAATTTAAGTGGGATGATGAATGCCAAATATCTTTTGAAATTATAAAACAGAAATTGTCAACTACCCCTGTATTAAGAGGACCAAATTGGTCCCTTCCTTTTCATATCTGTACCAATGCCTTAGACACATCCCTTGGGGCAGTCCTTGGACAAAGAGAAAATCAAATGCCCTATGCTATTTACTTTGTCAGTAAAAATCTGTCTCCAACTGAAGTTAATTATATGGTCACAGAAAAGGAATTGCTAGTTGTAGTCCATGCTATCAATAAATTTAGACACTATATTACAGGATATCAAGCTTTTGTACACACTAATCATTCAACCATCCGATTCTTAATGAACAAACCTATAACAAATCATAGAGTTACAAGATGTCTTTTATTATTACAAGAGTTTAATATCAATATTATTGATAGACCTGGTAAAGATAATCGTGTGGCTGATTTCTTATCAAGAATGATTCACCTGGGAGATAATGCACCAGTAGAAGATACCTTTCCTGATGAAAATTTATTTTCTATTTCTACATTCACTCCGCGGTATGAAGATGTTGATAACTATCTTGTGACAAGGAAGATGCCTCAGAAATTGTCTCTTAGAGAAAAACAGAAAGTAATTCAACTAAGTGCAAATTACATGTGGCACGATGATTGCCTTTACAAAACAAGACCAGATTTGGTGATCAGGAGATGTGTAAGGGAAGATGAAATTCGTGATATTTTACAAGTCTGCCATGATGGCCCTTGTGGAGTACACTTCACAGATAAAAGGACTGTTTACAAAGTTTTGCAATCAGGTTACTACTAGCCTCATATTTTTAGAGATGCTAAAACCTATGTATCCAATTGTGATGAATGTCAACGAATGGGTAAGCCTACTGCACCAGACCAAATGCCACTACAATCCCAAGTAGTCATTGAACCATTCAAGAAATG
This sequence comes from Picea engelmannii, assembly GCA_009831015.1. Taxonomy (NCBI): domain Eukaryota; kingdom Viridiplantae; phylum Streptophyta; class Pinopsida; order Pinales; family Pinaceae; genus Picea; species Picea engelmannii. The sequence goes on along the minus strand of ML780259.1, from coordinate 631,328 downwards.
GGCATTAGATTTTGTAGGGCCCATTAACCCTGCATCTAAAAAGAAAAAGTATATACTTGTATGCACTGACTATGTGACTAAATGGGTTGAAGCAAAGGCTTTAGCGGCTGCAAGTGAACAATCAGTGGTAGATTTCCTTTTTAATGATATCTTTACTAGATTTTGTGTACCACGATAAATTGTGACTGATCAAGGAACTCAATTTACCTCTCATCTAGTCAAAGCTGTTACAGAACAATACCAAATCAAACACAGGAAATCTACACCCTATCATCCACAAGAAAATGGACAAGTAGAATCCACCAACAAAGTTATTGAGTCCATTCTTACCAAAACAATACAGTTGCGCCATAAGGATTGGGCTGACAGATTATTAGAAGCCTTATGGGCTTATAGAATCACCTAGAGGAATACAACATGACATACACCCTATGAGTTAGTGTATGGGAAGCAGGTGCTTCTCCCCATAGAATTTCAGATCAAAACCTTTAGGACTGAAGTACAAGTTGGCATGAACTTGGATGAAGCCCAAAAACAAAGACTCTTCCAGCTTAATGAGTTGGATGAAACCAGACAGGAAGCACTTCAACAGACCACCCTCATTCAAGAACAGAGAACAAAATGGCATGACAAGCATCTCAAAAATAAAAAATTTCAACAAGGAGATTGGGCCCTATTGTATGCCAACAGATTCAAGAAATTCAAAGGTATGTTAACCACCTGTTGGATGGGACCTTACAAAATTGACACTATCTATGATGATGGTTCAATTAGGATAAATACAATTGATGAACAACAAACACCACTACTTGTGAATGGTCACCGGTTGCGAGTTTACAACAAACCTCTGTCAAAAGAAGAATTCTTGACTCGTATATTACATAATTCAGACATGCAGATGATTAGTAAGGAAGGAGATCCTCCTACTGACCCACATTGATTGATTGGTTTATTTGAAACTTGTTGTACATAGGTGTGGATCGAATTTTGTTAATAAGTTGAAAGTAACAAAAGACTCTTACCTCCTTTTGTTTTACTTTCGCAAATTTTCTTTTCTTTTGTAAGAAATTTTTTATAATATATTTGATCCTTCATGAAATATCTAAACATCAGTTGTAGGCATCAACAATATTCTATTCTGTTTCGGTACCAGAAATCTTGTTCTGGTCTAGTACCAGTCTGGTACCAGAGTCTATCCTTCTATAGTACTATCAAGAGATATTGACAAGCATATTTCAAAATCTTATGTCAATTAATCTGAAGTATGAATCCATGCAACAACCACTTAATATGGAACCATGAAGCCAAAAGCATTATCAAATGGCAGCCCTTCTATTGACAACTAAAGGGAAGTATTTTAATTTCTTTTGGTTCTATTGCTGAGAAGAACTTTAATTTCTTTTGGTTATGTTTCTTAAAAACAAAATAAAAAGAGGGACAAAATCTTTACCTATGATTGCTCAAAGAACCATAATCCACTTTAAAGACTAGAAGTTGCCTTTACCCAGTATTTCAACATGATTTAAAGAAAAATATATATTAGCCTATAAGAAACTATCTCACCCTAACCAGACTTCAATAGTATTCATTGGATTATCTTATTAAAGAGTAACATATGAGTATATGAACACTCTCTACCATGGGAACACTACACAAACTTTTATGGAAGATGATGTACCAATACCCCAAGGAAACTTTAGGTCATTCTCTTATAGACAAATTCAAACAAAATTATACATCTGGATCACTCTAAAGAAAGAATGTGCATAAAAGTTTATTTTTCCTTCAGACAAATCTTTAAAAGACATACAAAAGAAGAGTATATGCCTTCGAACCCAATACCATCCCACCCTGTAAAAAGGTTTTCAGATGAGCCTCCCTTGTCACCATGCAAAGCACTCTTTAATACAAACCAAAATAGGTGACTATGGACAAGAAGCCTCTGATGGAAAAAGGGTTTAAGAGACTAACCCACCGGGATACTGAATAGGTCTGCTGGCAGTGGGTATTGGTCTGTGGTATGACTAGGCAAACCCATCAGGGTACTGAACAAGCATGTTGGCAATGGGGCATTCTGCCTGGGGAAGGCACCTCTCACTAATTATCACAATTACCCCACCGGAGTACTGAATAGGCTTGATGGCAGTGGGTTCTGGTTGAAAAATGTCTCATCTATACTCGTTTGATTGAAAAATCCACTTTTTCCCATCTAAAACAAAAAGAGTAAAGGTCATTATTGACTTTCATGAGATACAAAAATCCAGATTAATCAGCCACATAATTTCCATTTGAGAATCACCCTAAGTCAACTTACTGGTCTGACATCTAAAGCCTACACTATCTAAGAAGGAAAATTCTTAAGAGTGGAGCCCTAACTAGGGAGTCTAATCTACTTATATTGTGAAATTTATCTATAACAATCAATGATACTAAATCTTTGAAGCAATTTAGGTGGGATCTGTTCTTCTGGCAAACATATATGTATTCCCCTATTTCACTGCTAAATGCTACCTCTGTCAATACTCCATTAAAAGAAGGGCAATTTCATTTTTCGCATGAGATGCAAACATATATGTATTCCCCTGTTTCACTGTTGAATGCTACCTCTGTCAATAATCCATTAAAAGAAGGGAAATTTCATTTTTTTCTAGCATGAGATCATATGATAAGTGATAAGATGTACTTCTAAAATTTGATTAGTTTCTTTTTCTCTTATCATCTTTCTCCATTATGATATAAAATGATTGAATCTTCTTGCCTACAGATATACATCATCTTCGGCATGGGGGGAAGGTCAAAGAGCCCCTTCAGAACTCTTTTCCAGACTCATATAATCCACCTACAAAACCAAATACAAAGAAGATAAGCACAGAATAACAGAAGTATAGGACATTCCCGTACCAAGTTTTCAAGAAGCTTCAGTCTAAAAGGATGAATCTTGAAAATTTACAAGTAGTCACACATGCTATGGGTATCAATCATACAAAGGTGAAAGCAAAGGTAAAATGGTATTTATTTTCCTATGCTCATAAAACTACAATAAATATGAAAAGCTATACTAGATCTTACGACCTTAGTATTAAACCCATGCGCCTATCCCTCACACCTATATGCCTAAACCTAATTAATCCTCTCATAGCTCTTGAACATGGTTAAAGGCAAAAATCATATCAAAATATGAAGCATGCATAGTAATGATAAGCCACGAATATATTTCATCCTTAAAAAATTCACAAACCCATCTTATATCATGAACCACGATCCAACCCCCCAAAAAGTCCAATCATCTATTCTAAAATGATGCCCTAATACCCGACGTCTTATCCTCATCATTACCGTAACGGGTAGATATGAAATGGATTATCTGGTGGCGAAGCCATCTAGATAAGCCTCATTTGGTCATAATTTTTCCTTGCAGCACCCTCACTTAAACTTACCATTCGCAACACCATCACCATATTTCCCCTTGTCGTGAGCTTTTCTCCAGTTCCGAGCCTTCTCCTTTCCTGTACCAAACCCTTCATCAATTAACTAAACCCTTTTGCTACAGCCAAATCCTTTTCTCAATTTATAATGATGGTCATTACTAGACACAAACCGGTTTTCCAAATTTATAGGGAAACCGAGGAATACCAATTATGTCAAGAAAAATATGCTAGATTGGGGTGGATACCTTTTCTGGAAAAATTTACAGGATGGAATGAGAAGATATCTCAGGAATTTATACAAGGTTATGATGGAGAAATGGAACATATAGGCAATCTACAACTAATAATTAATGAAGCAACTGTAAGGGAGGTTATGGGACTGCCTAGTAGAGGAGCTAAATACTTCAAAGGTGTAGGAATTACAAAAGAAATGTGCCAGCAATTCTTGAAGGAAAATCATCAGCACCCTGAATGGAAGAATGGGATCCCTAGAAACTACATCAAAGAAGAATACCATCCAATGATTACCAGTCTTCAATGATTTGTCCCCTGTGAAGGCAAGTATGCCGTGACTTTCATTTATCACCTTAGGCTCCTATTTCATTTTGAAGGAGGCCCTGAAATCGATTTTCCATATTTTCTATGGATGAGTTTGAATAAAATTGTAAGAGGTGTTAAATCCATCTCCAAAATAGAGAAGACTAGCATCTACCATCAAGGTCTCATTAAAATGCTAGTTTTGCATGAGCTTAGGAAATAGAGGATTAGTTGGAAAACCCTTATCACACAACACCTTCCCAAAAGAAACAAATCTATGGAAGAAACCCAACATGGTCCAAAGAAAAGTAAGGAACTCCAAGAGAAAAAGAGCAAGAAGGATAAGACAAATCCACCATCATCTTGGGCAGTGAGCCAACATGAAAAGGCAGGGTCATCTTCCACAGTCAACAAGACTTCTAAAAGCTCTGAATCAAAAGGTAAAAAAAATTTAGTAGAGGAGACTTCAACGGTGGCAGTTGAGAAAGAGGACCATCAGAAAATGATGAAGAAAAGGAAGCATAGCTCAGAAACTAAAAGTAAATAGTCTGTGGCACAACCCCCTGTCACCATTTCACAATTAGAGAAGAAGAAAAGGAAGCCTGTGAGCATCCATGATCCGGTACCTCCTTGTAAAAGAACTACGAGGAGCATGGAAAAGAAGGGAAAAACAATAATTAGTCCTCATACAGAGGAAGATCCAATCGACCTTACCTCCCCTTCCAAGGATTTACCAATCCAAGATGGCATCCCTAGTCTGACCGAAGAGAAAGCCACTATTACTTTATGTGGGATGAGGGAGGAAGTCGAGGAAAGGGAGTGCACCCAACCATCAATGGTAGAATCAACAAAGAACTTGACAAAAGAAAAAATGAAGAAAAGGATTGGGGAATTACAAAAACAAAATCAAGAACTCCAATAGGAAGTAAAGGAATATCAACTCTTGAATAGATATATCAAAAAGGAAAATGAGAAGTTGAAAGCAACCAACCAAAAAATTCAAGACGACCATAAAGAGACCTCTAACAAGATCAAGAAGGTATTATGACTCCTACAATACGTTAGGGTCATTAAAAGGGAGCTAAGAGAAGAGACTTCAGCCATCAATATCATTGATCCACCAAAGTAAGGAACACAGTCTCAAGTTTTGAAAAAATTTGGGTTTTTTTTTTAGTTGCATGAGGACATGCAATGATTTTGGCATGGGGGAATGTTGAGACCTGAAATTGAAATTCTCATTACCCTATTATACTCTTCACCTATACCTTTTTGGGCCTACCTAAAGCTTGAGTGAATGACAAGAACACTACCAATTGCCAATAATAAGGTCATAAGGTAAAGTATGGTTAATTCATGCTTTTTGTGGTTTATTGAGTTAAGGAATTAAATATTTCATGTACTAATGATCAATTTTTCATATGTGAATATTTGACCTCTAGATGTCTAGCGTTCTTGTACCAGCTATGTCATGATCTGGTACCTGCACACCAAGACTGCTGTTGTCTGAATCCAGTACCAAACACATCCGGTACTAAATCTTACCTATTGTGATCCGGTACCAACAACACGCACTGTTACGATCCAGTACCAACAACATGCATTGTTATGATCCGGTACCAACGACCATGCTCTGTCATGATCCGATACCACCTTTTACGCTCTGTCATGATCTGGTACCATCTACCTGTTACGATCTGGTACTAATATGGAAGAGCCTAATGAACTAAGTTAAGTGCCAGATCTTGCCTAAGTCAATTGGTGGATATCTATTTGCTATGATAAGAATAGTTAGTTGATTGCCTCATCCTCATGCACTTTGTGTCATGAGGATGAAGCTAAAGATGTAACCGAATGATTAAACTTAACAACTGATTGATTTGCAAATCACTTCGCCTCCTTGTGTTTCATGATTCAAACTATTAAATAGTCATGGGAAGGATGGTAGAACAATAGGAGAGTTAGCATATCATCAATATGTAAGCAGCGTATGATAGTACAGAACATATCCTAAGTGAAGATTAATGGAATGTTATTTTATCTCCATATTCTGATTATCTATGATTAAGAATGAGTTGAATTGTTAAAGAGAGTTTTGATTTTATGTTTTGAAGTGTGAGTGAGAGTAATGTGTGTGTTAAAAGTAAGATTTATGTAGACTTCAGTAGCTGACCTGTTGAAGCGGCAAGGGCCCACTGCCCAACAAAGGTCATCCTCTTCGTAGATTAGCATTAGTGTTTGTTTTCAGTAGTATAAACATTGAATTAGCTAAAGCTTTAAATCCGTTAGATGATAGCAGTCCAGCTTAGATTAAGATTTCCATTCTATAATTGCTTAGAGATCTTTAATTTCTCTATTTTTGCATATGCCCTGTTTCTGTTCTCATGAATTTGATTTCCTTGAGTGATCGTAGTTGTTGGTAGCAATAGTCAAAATGACTTGGATAAGAACTAGTGAAGTTCATTGTGAACCACAGCAGAACCAACATATTGACTATTGAACTACCCATGCTATGTTGATTGATGTGTGATTTCCTTTCAGAAAGTGTGGATTGCATAATTAGTTTTCCAGGTCAGACATTAGAATTGATCTATCAAACCAATTTCATCTCATACTTGCATGTGCCATAATTGAATAGATAGCCTCTCTGTGAAAGACAACCAAAGTGCATTGTAGTTTTCTATTTTGATTTGTTTCCAGCATACATAATCTAGTTTGATTCTATACTCGTGACATTAGAAATTACCTTTCTTACTGGTGTCTTGTAAGTCTATTGATTATGAATCCTGGATTGATAATTAATGAGTGCATTATATTAGACATATAAGTAGCACAAAAACAGGTGATCAGGTCCTACATTAGACTTCCCTGGTTTGACTATCACTTCAAAATTGAATTCTTGAAATAACAATAGCCATCTACAGATCCTCCCCCCCAACACTGGATTGTTGACTAAGTATTTGAGGGTTGAATGATATGTGAACATTTTAAGGTGTTTCCCCGGTAAATGGTGCCTGAACTTCTAAAGTGCATATATGATGGGTAGGCCTTCTCTTTCTATGGTGTTTTAATTATGCTTTGATTCTGACAATTTTCTTCTTCCAAAGGCTATCATATGGTCTAAATTTCCTACTCATGGTTGTGCCATAATTTCTCCAAGTGTTATGGATGATGCATCTACATGTACATGCAATGTCTTTTCCCAATTTGGAAATACTACGATAGGTGTTGTGACCATATTTTATTTTAATCTATCCAAACCTTGTTGAAATTCCTCATTCCACTGAAATACTATATCCTTCTTTAAAAAAAATTCCATTGGCGCAGTAATATGCGCATACCCCTTTATAAATTCCCTGCAATAGCCTGTATGTCCCAGTGTTTCTCTTAATTAGTGCACTGATTTTGGTGGTGGTAAAACGACAATGACTCCAATCTTAGTAGGATCCACTAGTAAACCTTTTTTACACACTATATTTCCCAACAATATTCAAAAAGGTGTTCCAAAAATGCACCTATTGATATTCAATGATATCTGGAATTTCCTACATATTTCCAACATTAACCTTAATACTTCCACATGGTCCTTTAACAAACTATATACAATCCAGTCATCCAGATATACTTCTAGAAACTAATGTATGAATTCCTTAAAATAAGCTATGAATACTCTTGAAAATATGGTTGGTGCATTCTTTATCCCAAATGGCATGAATGTGTACTGGTAGGATCCCCATTCTATATTAAAAGTAGTCTTATACCTATCTTCTGAAGCTATTTTGATCTAATGGTAACCTGAGAATCCATCTGTAAATGAATATGCTTCTTGGCCTCCCACATTATCTAGGACTTCATCTGTGAAAGAGGTAGGAAAAGGGTCATGTAAGAAAGAATCATTCAATTTTCTCAAGTATACATAGATCCTCATCCCCCCTTGTTTCTTTTCTTGGAATACCATCGAGCTTATCCATTCAAAGTCCTCTACTTTTTCTATGATACTAGCTTCCAAAATTTTGTCAACTTATACCTTTACTTTATGCTAATATATTGGGTTCAGTGTGTAAGGTCTCTTCCTGACAAGTCTTGCCTCAGGTTTGAGAGTTATCTTCATTTCTCCTAGCTCTCATGCTATGCCATTCATCTCTATAAAGGTAGTTGGGAACATGTCACTGTATTCTCACAGTAACTTTGTTATTCTTTATATTGTCTGTTCATCCCAATAGTCTCCAATAATTTCCATTTTAGGATTTTAATTTGTTCCAATGTTGACTTTCTTCACCTTTATTGGTGTAGAAAATAATTCTGAATCTAAATATGGACCTTCCACTTCTCGTTCTCCTTCAATTTCGGTAATATTAATGTTGTGTGGATCATCTTCATCTGGTGCCTCTTCTTCAAGATGATAGCATGACAATAGTTCTTTGATTATTTGTCTGTTCTATTGTTTATATTCTTTCACGAGTCTAATAAATGGTTCATAAATAAATATTACACCTTTTATCTACTTTAGTGTTGAATAAATGTTGTGGTTCTCATTTTCAAATGAGAAAGTTACTACAAAATTCTTTTGTAATGATATCCATTCAGTAATGCCTCTACGCATCTCCTGGTCTACATACCAGTTTTGCGGAATTCCTTCTAATGTATAGATGAAATGATGAGGTCATTCCTCTGGTGGTGTCATCCTCCATTGTGTTCTACACTTCTCTAAGTGTTATGTTGGTTTTCCTTTCCCATCATACCTCTGCATTTTATTTCTTCCCTATTTTGTGCCAAATCTAATGCGTAGTAATCAATTACATTGATACCAGTCCTGAATTTTTTCTTTGTGCACACCCCACCATATTGCAAGTGTATCCTTGAGTGCCATATCTAGGGATAAGAGCCTCTTATTCTCTAATACTTTGTCTTCATATTTTTTCAAAAATTCCTCTAAGTCATTTACCCCATGAAAACTGGTAGGTTCTCTTATCTCTGTACCTACCCATCTTACTGCGCAGTCTATTATTGTGCACCTTCTTGTGGAAAGTTCATGTAATTTATGCTACCAATTATCCAAACATGTATCTAAGTTAGAAGCACATGATGTGATGTGTCTCCATTTGAGCACTCCATTTTCAGTTGGGTTGAAATAATCTTCTTTGCACATAATGGTTCTGTACATTTGGTTTATTTACTCCAAGTTAATATAGGTGGGTTCTAAAAACCTTTCTCCTTATGATGGATCTAATGGCACAATGACTCCATATTATCCTAATTCAAATGTCATTTTTATTTTATTCAAATTGATTATGGATTGGTTATCAAATGCCCAATCCAGTTCAAGCAATGTTGAATATGGTGTTGTTCCATATACTATATCTATCACTTCAAAGTATTCCTTAGTGCACACTCCATCCAAATATACTATCACACCTTTAAGTCTCCCAATTTGTAGAACTCTATGTTGATTTGATAATTTGAATTGGAGAGGTGAATGGCCTAGTTTGGGTTCTCCCATACACTACCATTTCTTCTTGGGTAACACATTTACTTTGGATCCTAATTCCATTATAATATCCCTGTTGTAGGAAAATTACCCTGCAGAAAGGTGAATATCCTCTTAGATTATAGACCTCTATTACAAAGACAGAAAGATGCTAACATTGGACACTACAATTCCTTTAAATGTAGTTAAAGTAGTCAAAGGGAGAAAAGGAAGAAATAATGATGTACCTTTTTCTAAATCATTTCCTTGCTTAATCCAGGATTAACTTGATCTTCAAGCTCCTTAATGATATCTGCAATCCAAAATACAACAAAGAAAACACAGACTTCCTACTCTACCAAGATTAGTTTAAACTAAATTTATCAATGAAAGACAAATATATGAAACCATACACAAACATGAAGGAAATAGGCCAAGAATATATTAATGAGAAAATTACAAGGAACTTACAATCTATAGATGTAGTTGCAACAACTTCTCCAATTCCTCCTTGTCCAACCACTTGTTCAAAAGATCCATGATAAGAATGACAATACTTTTTGTTGATTACTCCTTTCTTTTCACCATGAGAATGCCTCCTTTTATAGGCTTTGATGGGATTAACCACCTTAGTCATATTTGGAATCAATTGAGGATGTGACTCCATCAGTTGTGGAATATCCCTCAGATGCATCCTAAATCTTGGATTCGAGCCAAACCAAATCGAATCATCTCTAGTTGTCTTTAGAGATAAGGGGGATTTCTTCCCATGATTCTCTCAACCAATCGACACTACCTCAAAACTAGCAACAGAGTGCTACAACTCTCCCTGATAGATAGACAAGAAGCACTAGTGCTCCCTGCATATGAGTAGGGGAGCACTGACCTTCCAAAAGTTCGTTAAGACGACCACTTCTCAAGGAAAAAAAAATCTTAGCCTGTCAAATGATGTGGTTTCCCCTTCCAACATGTCATAAAGGATGTATCAAGTGTTTCCATGGTGTCATTCATAATGTGACATATGCAGAAAAAAATGTGACATTTACAACACTTGTGAAAAAAATGTGACACTTGCGACACTTGTGACAATGATAATGTGACATTATCGAAGTGATGAATTTTTACGTGTAACATATTTCCCCCAAAGTGTGAAGTCAGAAGATGAAAGCGGATAACTAAAGCACTTTGTAGATTTTCGAAGAAAGGGTATGGAGTTCGAAGAACCTGGTAGACGCTGCAAACAACCATCAAACAAATGTTATTATGTTTTTCAAACCCAAGGCATGCATGCATATGCTTGAGTAATAAATAACTTAAGGTATGGCCACCAATTAAATACACTGCGGATCCATGATGATATTGATTAAGGGTATAGCCACCAAAGATACAATGTGTATATATACCTCCATGACATGAATTGATTGTAGCCACGAGAAATACATAGTGGAGCTATGAGATGATAAAACATAGCCACAGACCAATAAAATGTGGATCTATGTGACAATATTTATATCAGTATGCTCAGATGATCTCCTTCGCAGCCTGGGAAAAATAGATAAGAGAGTGAATGCTCGACCCAGGGTATTTGTACCAATCCCAATGTGGTACGAATCTGGCCATGTGAATTGATGTTTTGATGTTGAACATGGTAGAAACCACTTGATTATCGATCATTGAGGTAAATCGTTAAAAAGTGTGAGGGAAATCACCAGTGATGTCAAATACTCCCAAGTTACCCTAGTACAATCTAGTGAATGTGAATAAATGAGATGAAGTCGAACATTCGTGGAATCATTTGATCAGAGGTCAATGATTTAAACCTACTTTCATAGGCGAGGAGGCCTACTATTGAGGCATGCAGGTCCCAAGGTACTAACTGGTTTCTAAGTCTAATTCTTGGATGATGTTTTGAAGTCAACAAGAAAATACTCGTTGAAGGAGGGCCTTGATGTATCCCCCATCATCGACATGAAACTAACATAGGAAAGATATGTAATATGGTGATTCGAATGACTATGGACTGACACGGGTATTGAAAATGGAAATTTTTGATGGTTGAATTTTGAGGTGGACACTTCCCTTGAACATTGAGGCATGACATGACTTGGAATCATAAACGTAACGGGGACCAAAACATAGTGCAACAGACATTGTGAAATTTTTCGAGTGACCCAAAGGAGTGGGAAAACTCATAGGATTGGTTCAGTGCATAGGTTTAGCGGATTATACAAGTGTTCAAAATGAAGGAGAAAGAAAGTGGCATGTTCAAGAGCGACTATAAGGGTGACTTGAAACATTTCTAACAGATAACTTGACTTACTTCCTTCAATTTTTCTCCCATCCAAATAGACGAGTACCTCTTTTTTTTACGATCTTGAGGAGGATAACACATGCTCGATATAACTCACCTCCAGTAAGTCCCTCTTCCTTTTTTTAATGAAACGAAAGAAGTAAGCGTTCATTCCTATATGGGCCCTTCAATGTGTGATTTAAGTGAGTCCAGAGAAGGAAAAATCGGTGGTTTTTCATGTTTAGAGAGTCTAAAAACAACTTAAAGACGACACCAAGGTTGTCCTTTTTCATAATTTTATTCTCCGAATTCTGAAAAAGTGATAAACTACTACTTAGGAGACACCCTTTAGAGACCTTTTTAATGAGTGTGAAAGGAAGTGAGATCACTCGGTGATATTTTCATATTTAGAGAGTCTGAAAAGAGCTTAAAGATGACTCCGAGGGGTTCCTTTTTCGTGTAACCTTTACGAGTTGTTGGCAGCCAAATCACATTTTTCATTGTCTCATAAGCTGCCTACACCAATGTTTCACAAACATTGATTTTTTTACCGCAAAATTCAAATGAACGATAATTTTATGCTTTGCGCCTTTCCGCACGCCTACCTTCGCTAAGTCCTCATGAGTGTAAACATGAGGGTTTCTCCGTTTGAGGTCACGTTTCAATCATCATATGAACAGCCGATATCTTTTGTGCTATCATGCTTTTTGCGCTTATCTTTTTATTGATCTTTACACGATCGGCGTATCCTTTGATTGGTTTTTCATACTTCGATGGATTGAATAACTCGGTCTTGTTGAAAACATTTAGCTTTTGGATTCACATCTTATGACTTGCCTGAGCATTACTTTATTGAATTGCATGGGGTCTTGATTATCTTTTGTGATCCTTATTGTTGATCCTTGTTATAAGTTCCCGRCRTATCAATTTGTGCATTTGACACCTTKATTAAACGTTTGATTGGCGAGAGCATCATTTTGGGTTTTGAACTGCATATCGATGTTTGAATACTATGGTATAACACTCGCACGCATTTGGTATACTCATTGACATTCTCATATCAATTGTATGATTGGATTTCGTCGAATTTGCAATACATTAGTGTTTGTATTGGCTTCGCATTTGGCGTATTCAATCTTGGTTTCATAAGAGGTATGGATATTCATGTACAATGCCTATGATTATTTTT